>JARHVA010000129.1:4817500-5107500 GCA_037957365.1 Torreya grandis
TTCAATAGTTCAATCTACTTTCAATATGGGAGGCAATAGGGATAGACTAGAATTGACATCCCATTTAGAGGTCTAGAGGATGAAAAAGGTTTGGAGGAAGCTACATAGAGGGGGTCTCACTAAATTCATGTAGAGGGTCACTAGTCATGATGTGGAATTCTCAAAGGAATTTTTTATGGCATGGAATAAGAGGATAGTGGAAATAAGATGCATAGAAATTTTTGTAATTGAGGATTTGATAGGCAAAGTTACAAGAATGTCATGTGAAGGGTATAAATCCTTCAAATATCAATTGAAAAAACTAGAACTCATTCAGAGGATTTTTTGAACCAATGAGATCATTAAAATGGACAAAAAGGGTTTCCCCCACTTAGATCTCCTACGACACTAGCCTAAAGTTTGTTTGCATATAATGAAGTATATTACCCTTGAAGTTAATTATTATATAATATTTTCACATCATTTACTCTTACTAAACCATTTTTAAAGCTTCAAAATTAGCTTACCATATATCCTTCTAAAATCCATGGAGTGTACAACACTCACATACCAGATCAATGAAGCCAACATTGTTATCCACTAGGGACTCATTCTCCTATTGGTGAAACATGATGAGACACTTCAGGGTAAGGATGTCCCACCATAGGGGTCCTCCATAGAGGAGGATTCCCTTAAGGAAGATCCTACCTTAGGATCCCACTACACATTGCCCATATTTTATCTCGTAATCCTTGTATCCAAGAAATCAACTAGGGATCTTCCCCTAAAACTCATTGTTATTAAACCTAAACCCATTATGTTTTAGGAATAAAAATCAATGGAGGTGGTGGGTAGAGGTAAGGCCCCCTTGTTAGAGGTGATTAAATCCAAAAAGGATCAATTGGAAGGTTTTAATAATAAATTATATGAGGTAGGGATGTGCTTGATAGGCTTAATTCAGGAATCAAATTCCATTAATAAGGAGGCCTCTAAAACAATTCAATCTTTCTCACAACTAGTGAAGGCTGAAGGAAATCCCTAGAAGTAGTTTACTAAGGAGGAAAATATTCATTTCCCAACGATCCCCCTAAAATCCCTACCCCTAAGAAAATCCCTAAGAAGTAACATCCATGAAAGAAACCCAAAATGATCATGCCAAAGAAGGATGTAGAAGGCTCGGGCAACATAATCTGGGCCAGAATCACTAAGAATAGACATGCTAAGTAGATAAAGGATATTTAACCTTATAAGGTACTTATAGAGGTATCCTCCCTTTTTAGATTAGTTTTTATTTTAATTTCCATTTGTTTTTGTCCTTCATTTTGATAGTTAGCTATTTGTTCTGATACTCTAGTTTTTTGCTCTTAGCCCGTGGGGCTTGTTTCACTTTACTACACTTTGTTTATACTCGGGTTCCTGGTCCTTATAAAACCAATATTTTTAACTAATGAAATAAAAAAATAATTTAAATTACTCTAAAATTATTTCATGCACACAAAAATAAATAAATAAATTTCTCAACTAACTCACTAAACAAACAACAAACTCATTAAACTAGTCAAACAACTCCCTCAACCAATTCATTGAACCAGCCAAATAAATCACTCAAATCCATCAACTAAATCATTTAAACAAGAAAAAAATCATCAAATCAATTAATTTATTCCCTCAAATATCTAAATAAAATCATTAATCCTCAACTTCTTTATTAAATGAAAATTAAATCTCATCCATCCTAAGTCAATATATCCAAATAAATATTAAATAATCCTAACTTCCCATCCAAAAATATATGAGAGCATACTTCATCAATAATATTTACAATTTATGGTCATAAATTGAGATATTTTCATGCCTCTTGACAATATCTAAAATCCTTTTAATATTAAGAAAACTCTAATCATTTTCACATCTCTTGAGCTTGGAAAAACTATTGAAAAATCTTCTTCATCTTGGCCATCACTCATATTAGGTGCATGTTATTGAAATTATTACATAAGTTTATTGAATAAATGACAAATTCAACACATTAAATGAACAAATAAACTCAAAAAATTAGTTTATTCACATGGTAAGTGAAGGTAAAGTGTATTTATCTTTTATTTTCTTGACCAAAGGTTTATGTTGTGATTTGGATAGGAACTAAAGTTATTCTTAACTTTTTACATAGCTCAAAGTTTTAACACAAACATTTATATCATACTTGGTAAGACCATTCCCCTTATAAATTTATTCTAATTTTTTTATTTATTTTGAGTATATTTTATAACGTGTTTATTTTTTAGTAGGTGTACCAGTATTTTGGATTTAGATTGTAATTTTCTTAGCTTGAAGATCTAACTAGTTTTTTCATTTTTTATTTCTTTTTTGTTTTTCCATGTAATTAAGTTTTCATTATGATATTTGAATTTTTTAATGTTTGGAATGGAATTTTTGTATCACATATTATCATTTTTGTTTCATGTGCATATATTAGATAAGTCTTAGATAATAGTTACATTTTAACATTAAATAATGATGTTTATACATTTAAGAGTGATGTTTCTACCCTTAGGAGTGATGTTTCTAGACTTAGGAGTGATGTTTCTACACCATTTTCCATTTTTATATGTTTTAGAGACATTTATACACTTAGGAGTGACGTTTATACCCTAAGGAATGATGTTTCTACATTGTGTAGCATTTTTACACTGTTAGTAGATTTTTTACACCATGTGTAGTGTTTTACACTGACAAGTAATGTTTCTATTTTTTAGTTTATATTTATGATTTATAATGATTATAATATGTTTCTAGGGTTTTTTATTTGATTATTGACATTTATACACCAATTTTTAGTTTTTTACTTTTGGTGCTAACTTTCAAGAATTGATTGTCGAATATCTAAATTTCTAAACTACTAACCTCTATTATGCATGTTTCCTAAAATATGAATATAAATATAATAGTTTTAATCATTTAATAATAATTAAATAACTAAAGTATATTATTTTGAATTCTATTAATTATATATCTACATGACTAGAATTTGTGTATGTTCTTTTCTACACCAAAAGGTGACACTGAGAACCAAAAACAAATTTAGCTCACTTTTCTCACCTAGGTAAATCATGTATACTTCTCCTCATGATATAAAATGATATTATAAATCATAAATGGTGTCAACATATTTATTTTTCTATTTTTATGGGTATAATGATTTGAATTTCACCACCAAACATTAGCCAAAGTGCAGTTATGGTGGAATATACACATTCCTTGGATATATCATCTTGAATGGATAACCTTGATTAAAAATTTACTGAATTGAGATGGATTTGATAAATAATATTAAGGCATTATATGATACCCTTGTTTCCTATATTTAGGCCTCATGTACTAAAAGGTATAATGAGGATTTCACTAGTAAACCTTTTGTGAACCAAGTATAGGAACCAATCAACCACAATCACATAGTGGTGTCAGGAAAATAACATTCCCAAAGATTACCCACAACATACCTTCGAGGTATTATATGTGGGACACTATTAGGTTACACTCCAACTTTACTAGTGTAGGGTGTATTGTGTGTGATTGTTTCCCCCCTTTGTGTAAATCTAATGTAAAACTAAATCATTATAAAATAAATCATTAACAAAACTAATGGAACCAAAACCTAGACATCAAGCTAGATTAAATCAAAAATTTAATGTGGAAAATCCTATGGGTAGATGAAAGATAATGGGGGAAAATAGGGGGTTTAAAGAGAACTTTAAAAAAAAAAATAACAATAGTTTAACTTGTATAAAATTTTAGAGAGACTTATAAAAATAATTTGACAATTAAAAAAGAATATGAATTATGCGATTTTGAATCTAGTTTATAGATATATAATTTTTTTCAATAGCGATATGATAAATGTATGTGAAATGGATGAATTTATGATAATTTATTGATACCATTTTTTGAAAATATAATTAAATTGCATGTGTATAAACACACTTTTTTGAGTAAACGAATGAATCATTGTATGAAATTTCATATATGGATAGATGAGATGTCAAATATTGTTAATAATATTATATATATAATAATTTTACAAGTCAAGATAGCTTGAAAATTAAAATTTTATGAACACAATTTTTTGACCTTAACTTCATGAAAATCATATTTTTTAAAGAATAGTTAAAAATATGTAGATTGTTGGGATATAAGTTTTATAAAGTTTTGATTAACAACCAAAAATTTATAAATATATGTGTAATGATATGGATATATTCCATAATGAGATATGTTGTGTAGAAATTAAGTAATAATTAAAATTAGTAGTTTAATAGTGAACACACACACACACACACACACACACACACACACACACACACACACACACACACACACACACACACACACACACACACACGTGTGTGTGTGTGTGTGTGTGTGTGTGTGTGTGTCTATATATATATATATATGTATGTATATGTATGTATGTATGTATGTATGTATGTATATGTATGTATGTATATATCTATATATATATATATATATATATATGTATGTATGTATATATATATATATGTATGTGTGTATATATATATATATATATATATATATGTATGTATGTATATTTATGTATATGTATATGTATATGTGTGTGTGTACACACACACACACACATAAAGATATGCTTGATCATATTTGTTGGAAAAGACAAAAATGACATAAATTTTTAAAAAATCATATGGATTAGTCCATGATAGAGTTTATGCTAGGTTCGGACCCCCTAGACTTAAAACTAAGCCAAATTTGGAGGGAAAATGGAAAAGTGAAATATTATAAATATGCAAAGGGAATTTCCATCTAAAAATCATGTATGCCCTATGAAATTCCATGTTTTGGAGGGAAGATAAAAAATTTAAATTTTCTAAGGTAAAGGGCATACACCTTATATAGTACAAAGGGTGTACATCCTTTAGAATTTTTTATTTTATTTTATATTCTTATAATTTAAATTTATTTTAATAAATATAATAAATTATTTCCACTCTCCATCTTATGAAATTGGTTCCAAAGCTATAAGATTTACCATTCAAAAGTTATATTTTTTAAATTCATTCTAGTGAATACCTAGTTTTTAAAATTTTAAGATTGGAAGATAGAATGATAAAAAAAAATTTGAATCATGTTACATATTTAATAGATATATATCATTGAGTATTACATGCCTACTTTACCTATTTGATTATACCCTACTTACTTTAGCTACTTGATTATAACTTACTTGAGTGACTAATTGAGCCATATATTGATTTTTAGTATGCCCTACCTAAAGACCCAAGCCATATATTGATCTTTAATATTCCATACCTACCTTATTTTACTTAAGTATTCCCTACCTACTTTAAAAACTTAAGTACATTCCATATCCAATTAAATGTCTAAGCTATATCTTGATATTGAGTGTGCCATACTTAAATACTAGAGCCATATCTTGTTCTTGATGATGCCCTAATTATTTTCTTATAATTTAGAATTACCTACCTCCTTTAAATAATTTAGTATTCCCTACCTACCTATCCTTCTTTCCCTACCTACTTGACTATGCCTTACCTAATTGAGTATTCCCTACTCAATTGTATACCTAAGTTGTATCTTGATCTTGAATACCCACATATAATCATTATTGTATTTATCCTACCTAAGACATATTATGAATACCTGATACCTAATTAAATATCCAATCCATATATTTAAAGGAGTGGGAGCATTATCATGCCTAAAAATTACTATAAGAGCATTATAGGATCAAGGGATAAATAATAGGGGTCATTATTAAGGGATGCTTAAAAATTAAAAGAGGGGTAATTTTCACACACACACACACACACACACACACACACACACACACACATAATGGATAGGGGGAATTGACCAATACATATATTAAAAATATAGGTAACATTCTCACCTAGATATATAAAAAGGAGTGACTAGGGATGATCAAGTAAAATTCTTGAAGGTATATTTAGGTTGAATTCTTAAATAATTTATGGGAGTTTTTTTATTAATGGGTCTATCGATATGAGTAAATTATTGGCCTATATCAAGCAACCTGTATCATATTTTAATTAATTATACATTCACTCATAAATGACATCTACCACATACCTATATATATAGGTATGAAATCACTCATACATGACATCTACCTATAGTCATGCTACAATCACTTAACTAGACATGAATGTATCTAATTACCCTAGTACACTCCATTCATAATCACCCCCATCATCATTGATCATTATCTATCATCCTTCTCTCATTGACCTTAATTATCCATCATTATTTCTAATGACATTATCATTTATCCTAATCATCCTTAGTCACTTCTTCATTATCCATCATTTTACCTCATCATTCCTAATCACACCCTCATCATCAATGATCATCCCTAATCACTCCCTCATATAACCTCATCATGCCTAATTATCCTTAGGTAATACCTCATAATTCATAATCATCCTTAATCACTCTTTAAATATCCCATATTTTTATTCATCACACCCTCATCAACCTCATCATGCCTAATCATCCATAACCACTACCTTATCATCCTTCACTTCCCCTCATCATCACTAATCACTGCATCATCAACCCTCATCAACCCTCATCATCCCTAATCACTCCCTCATTATCCCTCATCATACCTTATCATCCCTAGTTACTCCCCCATTAACCCTCATTATTCTTTAGTGGCTCTTATCATATTTTATCATCCCTCATCATTCCTAATCTCTCCATCAACCCACATTATATCTAATCATCATTGGTCACTCCCGAATAATCCCTTATCATCCCTAATTATCCATAGTCATTTTGTCATCATTTCTCATTATCACTAATCACACCATCAATGACTCTCATCATCACTAATCACTCCCTCATCATCCCCTATTATTCCTCATCATTCCTAATCACTCATTCATCAACTCTCATCATCTCTAATCACTTCTTTATTGACCCTCATCATCCATAGTCACACTCTCATTAGCCCTCATTATCCCTCATCATCCCTAATCACTCCCTCATAGATCCTAATCATCCTTAACTAGTCCTTCATAATATGTCATCATCCCTAGTAACTCCATCAACATATATCATCATCTGTAATCATTTATTCCACATTTTGGATTTTGAGTTTAAGGGGGTTAAAGGTTATGGGTTAGAGGTTAAGGTTTTGGGTTTTGGTTTTAAGGGTTTTAGGTTTAAGTGTTTTATATTTTATGGTTTATAGGTTATGGTTTAGGGGTTAGGATTATAGGTTAAGGTTAGGGGTAGTGAGTAAGGGTTATGGGTTAGAAGTTAGGGTTTATGGTTTTGGGTTTTGGTTTTATGGGTTATGGTTTAGTTTATCTAGGAGTAAGGTTAACGTTTAAGGTTTATTTTTTTAAGTTTTAAAGGTTTAGGATTTAGGATTAGGTATTAACATTAGGTTTAGGGTTTATTATTAAGGGTTAAAATTTTGGGGTTTGTCATATTTAAGGTTTAAGGGTTTGGGTTTTAGAGTTTAGTGTTTCAGGGTGTACGATGTAGGGTTTATATTTTAGTGTTTGGGTTCCATTTTTAAAGGGTTTAATGATTAATGTTCTATTTTTTAATGTTTTAAGAATAAATATTTTAGGGTTTAGGGTTTAGGGGTTTAGGTTTTGGGTTTTATTGTTCAAGGTTTTGATGTTTTGGATTTTGGGTTTGAAATTTGGAATTTTTTGGTTTATGGGTTTAGTTCTTGTGTTCTAATATCATTTCATTCCCATTTTGGTATATTACCCTCCTCTTCCTCACCCTTTGTATGGTGATACTTTATTTTTCAAAATGGGTGCTAATTGTTTTCAATTTTGTGATAACAAGGCCTTGTTTATCCTTCTACATAGATTGATACTCTCTTACTAATTGGGGAACCATAATATCCCCTCATTTTATATTTTTAATGGTGTATTCATAGGTATAAGGTGGATTAATACCTGGGGGTAGCATTGAGTAATTTATTTGGATAGGAAAGTGGAGAGGGGGATAAGAATAACCTTCAATGCTTGCATCATTATTTTGTGGTGTGGTATCCAAAATATATGTTATTTTTCTTTAATTTATTGAAATGTTCATAGTGGAGGACTGAATGGGAGTGGATTATGGAAATGACACTACTAGTTGATGGTATGGCCTTGAAAGGGAAGGTGACTTTGAAGGGGATGGCCAAAAAGTTCATGTGTAAAGTTTGAAACCTTTACACAATGTGTTTTAATCTATAAATGAGAAACTTAAAAACATGGTAATATTTACCTAAATATAACTATGAATGTTTCCCTAAGTAGGGATTATTAGTCTTGAGTATGCATCAAAGTCTAGTGCCTTAACCTTTTTCTTGTTTTCTTCTTGTAGTATATATGTGATTACAAGTTCAACCTATTTTGATTATATTTATTTTGAATCTTCCTCTTAAATTTTCTCAACATAAGTTTTAGATGGTCTATCCTCCTTAGGTGAATTAGGAGCTTTAGTTTGTTTTGGAGTTTGAGACTAAAGTTAGGGCCATTGGTGACAAGAGAGAAATATGTAATTTTCAAATGCATCCCAATAAATTTATGATACCACCAAATTATTATGTAATATATAATTAAAAAATTCCCCATGTATATCATTGGCCAAAATATCACTCATGGTTGAGTATATTTGGAATTATTCTTAAATTCAAAGTTGGTTGGTTGATCCAAGTTTTGGTCCACATGGGGTTCCTCTCTAGTGTTAGTATTATGTACATGGTCCATCTTAGTAATTCAATTGGATTTTCTCCTTATGTTATTTAAACTATGTGATTGAGTAATATATTCATGTAGAATTAAGTCTCAAGTTGACTATAAATTAATGTCATAGTTTAATAAAAACTAATCATTTTATTATGCATCAATGTGGTTACATCATTAATCAAGGTATTGATCATGGTCAAGCACACAAATGTATATATTAGGTTATGGTATTTCACTCTCCAATATTTAGTTAAGTACTTATAGTTTATGGTCCCACTTTTTATGTCTTATACTAAGAATATATCACTCTCTACCAATAAACTCTATATGAAAGGAGTTCAGTTACCCAATATGAGATTTGTACCAATCCCAAATATAGCCATCAATGGAAACTATTATTGAGGTGTTTGATTCCACTTATTTATGGGTTATTAAAGGATATGTATTAAAATTCATTTATATTATAAATCCATAGTATAGTAGATCACAATATAGATAGATAGGTGGTCACCAACATCTAAAACCATGTATAATCTAGCTAATAGAGTACAACATCTAAGCATGGCACCAAATATATGAAAGAATGGTTTATAAGCATTGGAAATAATTATACTTAGATATAATGCACTTTAGGGGGAGATTATTCTTTCACTATAATAAGAGAGTCTCATGTGAAATGGTTATTAATATATATTTGTTATTTGTTAACCTTAATAAGGTAAGGTGTTAAAATAATACTAGACATTATCCTAGTAATAGGTGGCATTTAGGGGATTCCCTTGTGCATACGATCCATGATGTGATTTAAAAATTATAGGAACCCTAAAATTAAATCATAAACCCTAACCCCAACCCTAACCCTAAATCTTAAAACCTAAAACCTAAACCAATAAACCTTAAAACCCTAAAACCCTAAACACTATAAACTATACCCTAGACCCTAGATGAATACATAATACAAAAGAACCAAGACCTAAGATGCAACACCTTATACCCTATACCCTAAAACTTTAAACCCTTAAACAATTAAAACCTTAACCCTAAGTTCTCTAAACCCTAAAAACATAAACATATAAAACCCTATGACCATAAAATCATAAATCTTAATCCCTAAATCCCATAAATTATAAACCCAATACCCTTACCCCATACCCTAACTCTATACCCTAAACCCAAAACCCCATGAACCTAAAAAAATAAATTGAAAAAATCTTAAATGATAAAATTATAAAACCCTATACCCTAAAATAATAAACCTTAAAACTAAAAATCCAAAATTTTAAACCCCTAAACCCAAAAAATTCAAACCCTTTTACCCTTGAATCTTAGACCCGAGACCACTCTAAACCCTAAACCCTTAAACCCTAAGACCTAAACCCTTAAAAAAATAAACCATAAATTCTAATCATAAACCCTAAACCATAAAAACATAAAAAACTAAAACACTAAATGTCAAACCCATAAACCTTATCCATTAACTTGAAACCCTAACACTTACCCTAAACCCATGAATTATAAAACCATAAACCATAAAACTATAAAACCTAAACCTCAAACCCCTAACCCATAAACCCTTAAAAAATCACCATAAAACCCTAAAATTCTTAACCCTTAAAACCAAAATCTTTAAAAAACCCAAAACCCAAAACCTTAATCCAAAAAATTATAAAAAAATATAATCATAAAATCATAAAACCTAAATTCTAAAATATAAACCATAAAACCCATAAGTATAAAAGTTCCAAAATGATAAAATTAATTTGACATAATATTTGAACTTTATTTGACTAAGTAAAATTTGGTATGGTGAGGGTTAATGAGTGAGTAATTAGGGATGAAGAAGGACAAGGGTTATGGATGATGAGTGATGATAAGAGAGTGAATATGGATGATGAGGGAGTAATTAGGAATGATGATGTATAATGAATGAATTTTTAGGGATGATGAAGGATGAGGAGGTACAGGGAAGGAGTGATTAGGTATAATGAGGGATGATGAGGGTTGATGAGGCATTAATGAGGGATGAACAAGTAAAATGAGGGATGATGAATGAGTGACTAAGGATGATGATAAATTATGAGCATTGATAAGGGAGTAATTCTAGATGATGATATAAAATGAGAGAGTGATTAAAGAGAAATAAGGATGAGAAGGAAGTGTTTAGGGATGATGAGGGATGATGATGGAGTGACTAGGGATGATGATGGATGATGGGGTAATGATTAGGGATGAATTAGGGATGATGATGGAGTGACTAGGGATGATGAGATATGATGACGGAATGATTAGGGATGATGAGGGATGATTAGGTTTGATTATGGAGTGATTATGGATAATGAGGTACATTGAGGGCTAATAAGTGTGTGATTAGGGATGATAAGGGCTAGTGAGGGAATGATTAAGGATGATGATAGATGATTAAGGTCAATTAAGGAGTGATTATGGATAATTATTGATAATTAGGGATGATTAACAACTGGTTTGGGATGATTAGGGATGATTAAGGTCAATGAGGGTATGATTGGGGATAATAAGGGATAATGATGGAGTGATTAGGGATGATGAGGGGCAATGAGGTATGATTAAGTGACTAAGGATGATAAAGGATGATGATCGCCAATGAGGGAGTGATTATGAATGATGAGGGACATTGAGGGATAATGATGTAGTGACTATTAGGAATGGAAAGAACAAAGTTATCTATTGGAAAGCAAACTTACCTTGATATTTATACCTTAATCCAAAAGGAAATAAAATATAGATATTGGGAAGTCAATATTACCTTGATAATGATGCATTAATACCTTTCTATTTATTATTAATTTAAGCTCTCCTTGATATGCTACCTGGTGAAGCAAAGCTAGATATTAGAAATGCAAGATTCTATTGCATTTCTCCTTAGTATAAATGAAGTAGGTAGGGAAATATCCATCCTATCATATTATGTATATGTTACATGTCTGTTACAATAGGCCATATCTATATATTGATAAAATAATACCTAATACCCTATCTATATATATGGACCCCTATATTTATCTTGACCAGTGACATCCATACTTGAGATTAGAGCTTAATAACTCCAATATTTTGGTCATTTTTCAATCTTGAAATTATAAAAAATAAGTATTGATCAGAGTGGATTTTTAAACACTAACTTTTAAATGGTGATGAGGGATGATTAAGGAGGGACTAGGTATGATAAATTATGATGATAACTAATGAGGGACTGATTATGAATGATGAAGGACATTGAGGGATAATGAGGTAGTGACTATTAGGTATGGAAATAATAAAGTTATCTATTGGAAAGCAAACTTTCTTTTATAGTTATGACTTAATCCAAAAGGAAATAAAATTTAGATATTAGGAAAGCAAGCTTCCCTTGATAAATATGCATTACTACCTTTTATCTATTTTTAAGGTAAGCTTCCCTTGATAGGATACTAGATGAAGTAAAGCTAGATATTAGAAATACAAACTTCCATTGCATTGCTCCTTAGCATAAATTAAGTAGGTATGGAAATATCCATCCAATGACATTATGTATATGATACATCTTTGTTAGCATAGGCTATATACACACACACACACACACACACACACATATATGTATATATATATATATATATATATATATATATATACATATACATACATATATATATATATATACATACATACATATACATATATATATACATACATATATATACACATACAGATATGTATATATATACATATATATACATATATATATATATACATATATATATATATATATATATATATACATATACATATATATATATACACATATACATATATATATACACACACATATACATATATATATACATATATATATATATATACACACACATACATACATATATATATATGTGTACATATACATACACATATATATATACATACATAAATATATACATACATACATACATACATACATATATATATATATATATGTATATATATATATATACATATATATATATATATATATATTAATTCATACTTGATACCCTATCTATATAAATGGATCTCTATATTTATCTCAACCAGTGACATTTGTACTTGAGATTAAAGCTTAATAACTCCAATATTTTGGTCATTTTCAATCTTGAAATTATAAAAACTAAGTACTGACCAGAGTGGATTTTTAAAAAATAACTTTTAAATGATAAATACTATAGCTTTGTAATTGATTTCATAATATGCAAAGTGGCCCTAATTTTTTATATTTATTAAAATAGATTTAGAAAGTTTACATTTAATTTTAAATTAATTTTATAGTCATATACTTAAAAAATAAATTTAAATGATAAGACTATAAAATTAAATGTAAACTTGTTAAATTTATCTTACTAAATATATCCTAATACACACAAACAAAAACCAAAACAAAAAATACTATATATCAAAGTGCATACATAATATGTAGTATAAAGGGTGTACACCCTTTGTATTACATAGAGTGTATGCCCTTTACCAAAGGGTGTATGCCCTTTACCTCATAAATATAGAAAAAAATCTTCCCTCCAAAACATGCATTTCATATGACACACATGATTTGATAAAAAGGGCATATGCCCTTTGTGAAAAATGGCATACACATGATGAATAATACTAGATAGAAAGTTCCCTTGGTCCATCCACAAAAAATAGTCAAATAGCATTTTCATCACCAATCTTAGTAAAGAAATGGATTTTAATTTACAAGTCCATTTTGATAATACCTTTGATGATATTATTTAAAAGGGACTGCTCATTAAAAAATCCCTCATATCTAAATTATTGGTGAAATGTTTCATAAAGATCACCAAAATCAAGTACAATTCAAAAAATAAAAGTTAATTATAAAAAACAAGAATGTTGGTGGTGACAAAGTATTGACTCAAAGCACATCTAGGTCATCCAAAATAATTCTAAGATCAGAACTCCTAGGGGATAGCCCAAATAGGAAAGAAAGAGAAGACAATATACTACTCTATGGGAATCATATGAAGTCATATTTCATAAATTGGTTACAATAAATATGATTGTGTACCCGAAAACTAAACTCTTTGATGAAATCAAACTAAAACCCACATGGTACAAATAACATGAATATTATGATTTTCATAAAATAAAAGGGAATTCAACCAATATATAAATGAAAGTTAATGAATTTTTTCATAATGTGATTGATAATTAAGATATTGATCTATAAGGAGGTGCATCTATATATAATAATCAATAATTGGGGATCTATAAGGATACTTTTCTAAAACATAGTCAAACTCCTCCACACAAAAATCAAGGTCAAAATTCACAAACCAATAACATCAATTATATAAAATTACCCCATTCATATTATGTAATTATTGTTCATATTAAATTAAACCATGGTGATAATTATAAATTTCAAAGCCCTAGATTGCATCATCACAACTAGGTGTAATAAAATCATTATCTAAAGGCCTTATATGTCTATGGTTGAAGGAAAATAAAAACTTATTAAAAAATTTGAGAAGAATCATGCCTATATATCTATTTTGGACCTTCTCAAACCATCTACTATTCATAAAGACATCTTGTACCAAATTATTTAAGATTAAAGAGTCCCTAATGATATTGACCCATCCCAATTCCAACCACTAGCTAGAAACTTGTCCTAAAGTCATCAACTCACCTTTGACCAATATGATATACCTCCTATCAACCTATCACATATATTTCCATTATATATCGAGGACTTTATTAGAAATCATAAATTAAAAATTATACTTATAGATAATATATCAAGTTTGGGTATTTTTACCTTGACCTTGATCAAGCATCTTAGTTATTATGAAAAATAATTGGATTCAAATACCTTCATAATAAAGGAATATGATAATGAATAAATGGAATCAATAGGAACCATACATATTACCATCATGGCTTAGCCCTTCACAAAGCTAAATCTAATCAATATCATTGATATTTATCTCCCCTACAACATCCTCCTTGACAAACCATGGATTAAGGCCATGAAAGTTTCCCCTTTGACTTTACACAATGTATCAAATCCCCACATTCAATAATGCAAGTAATTACCCCTGGTCACCTTCACCCCTTTCAATATTTCAAAATGTTGGAAGAGTGATATTGAAAACCCAACTATTGTCCTATCAATAAAAATTCAAATGAAGAAAAAAAATTCTTGGCACTAGAAAACCTAAAACCTTCCTCCTACATACACCTAGAGGAACTCCCATCTACCTCCAAAAATCCACCTTCCAAATCCCAGTTAAGGATCATTGATGAAATATTTGGAGAATATGAAATATAAGACACTTTCCATGTTGGTATACATCGCATATCTCATAAAATATGTGGAAATCCTAACATGAATCATATCATTTTGGCAAAACTACTTTTGTCAAAGAAAGATTCTTTGACAATGAAAAGATTGAGATATCTAATGACTCCTAGTTGTATGATTATGGATTATCCTCCTATTTATAAATAAAATAATATACGATAGAAAAAAAGAGTGACAAATCATGAATTTGATAGGAAATGGATTAGAACCTCATGAACAATTAATTCAAGAGCCTATACATGTTCATGTAAATAAATAATATCAAAAAATTGGTTACAAACCCATTAGTGATCAATACAGAGATGTTAGTGACACTTTCATGATTTCTAAGGAAGCTTATTTTGAATTTGAAATAAGGCCCACTCATATACTTTATGAATATATTTTTTCCACCAATATTTTGAATGACACTAGTTTTTTCACCATTACCCTTGACCTTTATCACCCTGGACTCTTTGAGTGGGACCAACAAGATCACACCACTAATTAACTTATTTAAAAAGAATGAAGCTATCATATAATTCATGGTATTTTGAGATGATATCCCACTAAGGAATAAAAAAAGGGATTTGAAATAAAATTTTATGCATCAATATGTTTTTGGGAACAATAAGAGTTACTTAGTCATAATAAATCCAAAAATTTAAAAAGGAAACAATAAACCAAAAATTTGAAGTCCCCTAGTGAAAACCTCTTTGAGGAACTATTGTTATAAAAGGAATCGAAATAAAGAAAATTAATTTAGTTTTATTGGTGAAAACCTATCAGAGGTGTAAATAGATGAAGAAATAAAACTTCCCCCTACACCAACATGGTTTTATGATGACTCCAAATCCCTTATTTAGGACACTATTGATATCAAAATTAGAATATAAAATAATCCTAAGATCATTAAACTTAGGGCTAATATCAATCCCAAGGAATAGGAAAATTTGGTCATATTTATAATAATTTTTTTAGACATAATTAATCTTCTTCTTAAAGCATTCTAAATCATGTCTTATGAAGCAATCATGAAACATTCAAAATCTAAAATGGTGTTTGTTATTTTTGGTCTCACTTCCCATTGGTATCATGTCATTTACACCTACCTACATGATAAAATAATCTCTCAAAATATTTAACACAATAAAATTAAATATGTTATCCAACACACATATTACTTCACCCTCATTGGTAACACCTTTTTCCATAGGGACTATGATAGTACCCAATTAATGTGTCTAAATTTAGAAAAAAATAATTTAATGATCAAAGAAATTCATAACATAATCTATGGAACATGAAAGTTGGCCATGAAAGATAGACATGAGCTTAATGAACCCATGAATATAATACATCTCAAATTATTCCATAGTTGAATAATCTAATGCTATTACAAAAACTTCAAAAAATAAAAAAAATTCAAGACAATAAATAAATAATGAAAAATGAAAACAAATTTTAAAAATATTCCAAATGTGAAAATAATTCTTGTGGCATATTGGGAACCATAATTAAAACTATTTTATGACATCATGTATAAATATATTGTCTACAAGTACCCTACACTTAGGAGTAGTTCCACACCATTCAATCCAAACATACTAAACCATCCTTATTATTGTACCATAATTCCATCATGCCCATATTTATTACTAATTTTGACCTTGATAATATTATGGAGTAAGTCTTGAGACATGTTTTCTAAAACATCTTGGTATATCAAATCATCTTTAACACACTTTGTAGTGCAACCAAAAAATGTCACATGCATGATTAGACTCATGGTTGTTATACAATGTGGTCCTTGGAGATCTCATATTGTATCCCTCCTCCATTCCATTCACTACCATATGCATTATCATTGATAGAACTATTTTTCCTCTTTATTAATAGACTAATCATTGGTAAATAACCAAAAAATATTTAAATTTTGAAAAATTCAAAACCTTTATCCTTAGTCCTAACTTATTTAATTTTAAACAAATCATTATAACTTTATTGTGATATATCATTCCCAATCAAACCCCCTCACATATATCATTTCTTAGGGTAAATAAAAGCTATCAATTATTGCATCTTTACCAAGATATAACATTACCAATCTAATCCCCTCACATATATATATATATATATATATATATATATATATATATATATATATATATATATATATATATATATATATATATATTTGTTTGGGAAAATAAGGTTATCATTATCATTATTCATCAAATATTGTATTCTTAACTTTATAAGGGACACAACATAATTTTCTTGTTAATTTTTAGTTTGTGTGTGTTTTATTTAATTGTTTATATTTTTTTAAATTATTTGAGTATTTTTATTATTATTTTTGTCTATATAAGTCCTATTTCATATTAAAACAATGTAACCATGAATTTACATATAAGGGTGCATCCTATTATATTATATGATAAACATCATGACACTCAAACATTTGGAATTATGTGAAATATTATCAACATTTATTATCCCATCATCACCACATCATAAATATCCATCTCCAAACATTCATTCTAACTAACTATCCATACTTAAAATTAATTATAACCAACCACATATAATTAACATTCATTTTACACTAAAAATAACCTAAATTTACCCTTTTCCTCCTATTTATTCACACCCACCCCTCTATTTTAGCTTTAATTATTCCAATCTAACCCCTCTCCTAAGTTTTATATCACATATATATGTATTTAATCCCCTCATGCCATATTGAGGGGCATCTCCCTAACCATCATTACACTAGGGGAATATTAACATGGTTGTTTTATTTTTCTACATTCTTTGAAAATTTGTTGCTTCATTCCAATCACAGTGCCCTTTTAAAGAGGAAAACATGTAGACACCCTAATTCCACCACCTAATTCCAACACCTTATTTTTTTCATCATCCAATCCATTGTCAATAAGTATGCCTTAGTATCCCAAATCCCATAATATCATCACCACAATGACAACATGATCCATATCTAACATTAGCACGTTAATCAAATAATCTTATCTAATCTTAATAACATCATTCCATAAATAATGAATTAATTAATCAATATTAATTAAGTTAAATGATCTTATCCAATTTTATGCACACAAAAATAAACCAAACAATTATAAAAAATACCTTAACTAATTCATTAAACCAAGCAACCAACTCATTAAGTTAGTTAAAAAACTGTAACTCCCTCAAGTCCCTCAAATAACTCATTAAACCGAGCAACCAAATCATTAAAATAATTAACCAATTATCTTAACTCCCTCAATAAACTCATTAATCCTCATATTCCTTATTAAATTAAAATCAAATCTCATCCATTGAAAAATAAATATATCCAAAAAAATCCTTATTAATCCACATTATCTAATCTCCCATCCAAAACTATATAAGAGCACCCTTCATCCTTCATCTCTATAATAAATGGTCATCTATTGAGATATTTATAAACCTCTTGAAAAAATATAAAATCCTTTGAATATTTGGAACAAAATTCATTAATTTTAACATTTCTTAAGCTTGGAATAAATCCAAATAAATATTCATCATCTTGTCCATCACTCATCTTAAGTGCATGTTGTTAAAATTCTCACACAATTCCATTGAAGCAACTACAATCATTAAACTCAAAAAGGAGAAAGACCACTAAAAATGGAGGTTATTTATCTATTAATTGAAATTAAAGTGTATTTATATTTTTTTTATTGATTATAGGTTAAGGTAGTGATTTAGAGTAGAATCTAGAGTTGTTCCTAGTTTCTTATGTTTAAACCTTCAAAGTTTAATTAAACAATATTACACATTTAAAAAAAATTACTAATCAAAATTAATTATGGATGGGAAACTTAAAGGAGGTGAGGATTAGGACCTTGAATGAGGTGACATATATCTTCTATTTCTCACTATTGGTGGAGACAAAGTTAATTTATAAAAATAATAACCCTTACATCTTGAAGAAGCTCTTGTCTCTACTCTTGGCATAAAAATATAAGACTAATTTGAAATCAAAAACTTATGGAGTTAGTAGGTGATTTTAGAATGTATTCAAACCACAGATTGATAAGAATGACACCAACATGCTTAGATAAAACTCTTGAATCAATGGAATTGAGCATCCTACTAGGCATGCCAAAAATGGTTGTCACATGAAACTTACACCAATTTGATTATTAATATGATTTAGTGAAGTAGTGGGAATATCCTTAAGGTGTGGAACCTTGGCCCCTTGGGATGAACCTATATATAATGATAAATCATACCTGAGCTAAGTACACCTAATGTATAATTATATTATAGGATTAAAAAACTACTTAAGAGGGACTACTTACATCTTTAACTAAGTATCTAATCATGGAAAAGAGATAGAAGTGAACTAAAAATGCAAAGTGGTGATGCACCAATATTTAGAGAAGTCATCAACTTTATTTAATCATCACAAGGCAACCTTCAGAACTTATTCAAACTTGTCCACACAATATTCAACTCACATGCCTCTCACATAAGTACTTTACATAAATGTAAGAAGTGTAACAAAACATCACGAGGGTTCAGAATTCACCTTAAAAATGCTAAAATGATCAAAATCCACAACTAATTCTACATGAAATTGATTATACACAACATACAACCTATAAAAGAGAGTGATATACTTTTGCATAAAGGTAATAAATATTGGAAAACATTAAAAGTTAAAAATTTAAATCTATAAGCAAATATCAATAGCCCTAATGTTATATAAAACATGCAAGAAATTTTAAGTCAATATCAGTTCCTATCACACCAAAGTAGAGGGATCCATTATAAATCATTTCCATTCATATATATAAAGTACAAGGAAGTGAGAAAAGAATGGAAATTAACTTCTTAAACTACCTCCATTATTACAATCATCTATAAGGAAAAGAGACCAATAAGTTGAAAACATCAATCCCTTTTAATGCCTTATACTTGTTCCATGGAGATGGGTTGGTTTCTTATCATAGTGGAGGATAAATCATCTTATCTTCACTCCATTTATCCCTAGAATAGTTACCTTTGATTTTCCTTGGCTGATGACTTGGTCTTCTTATTTGAGAAACTCCTATAAATACTATGAAATATCCACCTTCTTCTTAAACATGTGATGGTTGGAGATAAGGTAGTTTATCTTGACATGTTTTCAATGTTTAGATCCCTTGCTAAGTCTCCTATACAAAAATAGGCCTCAAGCTAACATAACTCACCTATTTATCCTTTGCTCCTACTTCTCTTCAATTCCAATAACCTTGAGATGGTTTAAATTATTTAGGAGCATGTTTCCAACTTCTTTCCATGCTTTTTGGATGCTTGGGATAGTTTAAGGAACTTGCATTTCATAGTTGGAGGCCTTAAATGCTTAAATTATACCATTTGGAGGGTGTCTCCAAAAAATTTATTGGTCAAGAATGGTTTAGGAACATGTTTCACATGAATTCCACATCTTTAATACCCTAAAATTTCATTATGTCATCTCAAAATAGTATTATAGAAGATGGATTTGTTCATTATTTGGGTGAAACATTCAACATTCTATCTATTACTCAATATGAAGTCCTAAAAACGTGCTTAAAATCCTTGCAAAAATATTTTAGATTCTTAAATCATGTTTATATCATTATTTAAACCTTTTTATTCTTTGTCTCATAAAGAAACCTTATGGATTTATTGAATTCTTCTTGAAATTTTTGAAACTTTACTTGGTCAGTTAGGAAACCTTTGATTTTTGTGTTTTAAGGCTTGTATGAAGTCCTTTAGATTATAAAATCCTCTTATATTGTCATTGTATCATCATGAAGCATTCTAAAATTAATGTAAACATGCTAGATATATTTTAAGGTCATGAAATTTGTTAAAATATTCCTATAGACCTATTGTAGGGCATGCTCTAATCATGCCAAAAAACCTCTATATTCAACTATGATCAGTCAAGAAACATTTGGAGACTATGTATGAAGACTTATAAGTATGATTAGATGATGTTAATAACCCCTATTTTCACCTATGATTAGTCAATAATCCCTAAAAATCATGGAAATGTTGGAAATTCTATTACACATTTGTAAATGTCCCTAAATGATACTTGAAGCCCTATTTTTGTATCATAAGTTTGTAGGTGGATTTAGCTAGGTGTGGGAACTTTGTATTCTTGTTGATTAGTAAATAAAAATAGCATTCAAATTATTATTTGTATTACATCCTATGGATACCTTCCAAAACTTTGTTTGTAAACCTTGGATCTTGTATGCTTCATCAATAAACCTTACATGCTTTACTTATAGACCTATAGGTTAGGTTTTAAAAATCATGAAACCCTATATATAATTATATCATCATAATAACATTACATAAATCCAATGATGCCGATTCCAACGCCGCCTCCAACACGCGTGCAGACTAAAAATTTGAATTTGGGGAGCGACTGTCGGGTGGCCGAAGCGGCTACGGCCCCTAAAACAGCTACGGTCTCTAAATCAGGATGCACAGAGAGGGTTCTAAACCCTAAAAAGACTGTTCCTATGGGTGGAGGAAGGTTTTTGGCTGGGAGTTCTGTCAATGCTATTGGATCAGGGTATGAAGCAGGGGGAAGATCTTTCGTGGATGTAGCTACATTCGAAGTGAACCTACACGATGTTGTGCCTCGTGCATTATCTGGGCCATCTGCTGCATTGCCAG
This sequence comes from Torreya grandis, assembly GCA_037957365.1. Taxonomy (NCBI): domain Eukaryota; kingdom Viridiplantae; phylum Streptophyta; class Pinopsida; order Cupressales; family Taxaceae; genus Torreya; species Torreya grandis. The sequence goes on from JARHVA010000129.1 coordinate 4,839,317, forward strand.
TAAGTGCTCTAAAACCCATTAGGGTGAATCTATATCTGGAAATAGTTGATGGAATCCTTGAAAGGATAGAAGTTTTTTCTTCTCAAGCTGCTATTTTTTGTTTTCAAGGTTTTTGGCCCTCGCTGGTTGATCTGCATGGATGGATATCCAAGAATTGGTTGCCACTTATTGAAGATAGTGTTGAAATCTTCCCCTGCGTAAAAGGATTCTTTATTGTTGTCTTCCAAAGCCCTGAGGATAGGAGGATAATCTTGAGTAACAGTGATTTTTTATGGCAGGGCAAATATCCTCTCATGGCCAAACGGTGGCATAAGGATTTTAATCCGCTTACGGAATCCTTTAACAAGGTTCCGATATGGGTTCGGTTACCAAATCTACCATTACATCTTTGGCATGAACCGGTCTTTGAAACTATTGGGAACACAATAGGAGACTATTTGTTTGTGGATAAAAATACTTTGTTAGGTTACCATTCGACCTGTGCTCGCGTTATGGTTGAAATGGATGTTTCAAAAGGCCTACCAGAGGCAATTTTCCTGGACTCCCCAAGGGGAACTTGGACACAGGTGTTGGATTTTGAGGGTGTACCTTTTCAGTGTAGAAGATGTCACCAGATGGGTCATCTGGCCGCTCGTTGCTTGGCAGGGATTACAAAGCCCAGAAGACCACATTCTTGGTGGGCCAATGCTTCCTCAGAACACTATATAGCTAATCAACCTATGGAAGACCTAGCTGATTTTGAGATAGAAGATAGCACTCACTCTGAGCTAATGATTGAGGAGGAGTTACAGGTGAAAGACTCCATAGATGGTCCTGTGGTGACTGAGATTAAAGATCTTTCAAAGCCAGTGGTCGTGGCGGCTTTGGTTTCTCCCCCTGTTTTGGAGGAACAACTTAGGAGCCAAATTTTGGTTGGTGTTCATAAGGATATTGATGAGCCATCTGTATCCATTGGGCTTAATGGACCACCGTTACCTGAGGTATGGATGACAGAGGCAGCTAAGGTAGAGGATGGATGGACCCCTGTGAAGAGGAAGAAGTCTAAGCCTTTGGTCCCCCCTCTAGATATGAACCTTCGTTCGTGTAAAAGGTAACTATTTATTTTTTTAAGGTTGTAGGAAGTTTTTCCTGTCTTTAGACGGTACGTTCTGTGTAGTGTCAGCGGAAACATCTGGTCTTTTCTGCTGTTTTTAGGTTTCGGTTTTACCTGGTTTGGTTTGTACCTATTTTGGTGTTTTGAACTTCTCTGGGCTTTAAGGTTTATCCTTTTTGTTGTAAAGGGTTTCGGGGTCCCTTCAAAACCTGCTTTTACCTTTAATCTAAAACATTACATGTTCCTATCTGTATACATGTATGAAGGTATTGAGATCTTGGGACCTCAATTTTACCATTTTATGATCATGGTATTTTTTAAACCATGTTTAGTCTTAAGATCATACCTTCAACCTTATCGAAACATTACCCAGTCTAGAAAACCTTCAACCTCTTTTTTATTTCTTTATAATTTGATTATATACCTTATAAAACTCATGAAACTTCATTAATATGTTGTATACCTAATTATGATCCTATATGATACTTAAAACATCTACTTTTCACCGTGCAAGCTTGAAACTTTCATGTACAATCCTACAACTTTACTAGATGATGCATAAAACTTCTATTTTTATCCTACATATAGGCTTGAAACCTAATTTTTATTGTCTTACATTATTCATGGAATTTGAAATTATGAACAAACCTATAACTAGTTTTTTTTATCTTATCAAGACCATTTCATTAGCATTATATCATCAAGAAAGTCTTTCAAAGTTTTTTTCAAACCTATTAGCTAGGTTTTAGATTCTAAATCCTTATTTTCTCACTTCACATACATATAACATTCCTTAATTTTAGTGCCTACAAAGGATTTATCATTGTTAAAAATGATAGTAAATGGGACACTAAACCTTGTAACAATACCTTCAAGGAAATCTACGATGGAAGCCTCAATAGCCTCCCTCAATGAAACTGCTTCAGTGCATCCAATGAAGTAATCCATAACTATCAAAACCTATTTATGACCAACACTATATGGTGGATTTATAATACCAATAAATATAAACCCCAATGGAAAAATGGATGATCTATTTATATAGGGTGAAGAGGAAGGGTATATAGACTTTGATTTCCTATGAAGTAGGCAGACTTCATGTAATTTCTCACCCATTTATAAACATCACTAACTAAAATAGGCCAATAATAACCAAATATCATGATTTTAACACTGATAGTCTTTGGTGAGAAATGACCACCTAATAGGCCATAATTAAACTCTTCAATAACTCCATCAACTTGGTTATGCTCAATACAACTTAATAAAATTCCATTCATGTATTTTATAATTAGAAATACATTAATAAGGACAAAGGGAATGGATTTAAACCTAAAATACCTACTCTTTTCCTTGTGAAGACCTTGAGGATACTCACATGTATGTAAGAAAGAAATCATATCTTGAATACAAGTACTTTAAGGGGCAAATTCAGTTGGTTGGTCATCATGTAACATGTATATTATCTTCTTATCAACTTCCAATTTTTTTATAAGTTTTTCACATAGTCCTTTACCCCTCACAAGCTTGGTTATTTTTATATGTAGATCATATTTTATGACCTTGGTAATCCATACATATCTCTTGTTATTCATTCCCTTACTCAAATAAACTCTTTCACACTTAGATGAGGTACCATTATATGTATTATATTATTAGAAATCATGTGTCTAATGTTTTTGAGAGCCATTACAACAACAAAGACTTTTTTATCAACAAAAATATACCTTGGTTCATAGTCCTTGAGTGTTTGATCGAAAAAATCTATTGTCTACTCTACTTGATCACTATTTTTTTCATCTAAGATAGTTGAAATGCTCCCACTTCCTCTAAAGGCATACATAATGAAGTCTTTGTCATAATTAGCCTTCATAATAGTTAAATCTTGAGATATTACTTGCTTTATACTTTAAAAACTATCCTTACCTTATTTTGACCATTTAAAAACAATATTCTTCGTGGGCATGGAGGTAAGAGGCTTGGAAAAGGTGGTAAAATATGATGTGAATCTCCTCAAAAAGTTGATCCTTATAAGGAGCTTTGAAGACATTTATTATTACTTGGGAGATAAAGATATAAACTGGCATTTACCCTCTCTATATCAATAGTAAAACCATCCTTTGATACTATGTACCCCATTAGGTTTCCCTAATGAATAATAAACACACACTTTTTAGGATTAATAGACAATATAAATTCCATGCATCTATTGATGTCTTTACTTAGATGATCCAAATATTTACTTGCATGATTTTTTAAAAAAATCATCCAAATAGACTAAGTAATGTCATTAATGATACCTTTAAAGGCCATATTCATTGACCTTTGGAAATTTTCACCAAAATTGGTCAACCCAAAGTGCATATTATTATAATCATAGGTCCCCCATTTAGCTATAAAGACTATTTTAAATGATCTAATTCTTAAATGATAATTTGGTTGTACCCTAAATAACTATCTAAGAGAGAAAACCTTTAAGCTCTAACCACTATTTGAAGGATTTGTTATATGGATGTAAGAGGATAATGGTCCTTAAAAGATGATTTATTTAGGTCTTTGAAATCTACATAGTCTAGTCTCTCCATTCTTATTCCTTATCGGAACTAAATTATCCACCTAAGATGAATGTTTGATTAGAAAAATGATGTTTTCTTCTATGATTTTTTTTAGATCTTTCTTCATTAAGGATCAATCTTGGTATTTATTAGCCTTTGTTTTTAAGTAATGGGCTTTGTATTGGGATTTAATTCAATGGTATCATGAGCTAAGCCTATGTAAAAACCTTTAATATCCTCTTAATTCCATGAAAATAAATAATCATACTTTCTGCAAAGGTCATTGAAAGCTTGTTTTTTATAATTGATACATACCTTTCCAAGCTTCAAGAGATTTTCATTTGAGATGGATATTTTTTCATATTTTTCCTCTTTGGTAGTCGTATTCATTATTTCATTCTTGAGTTGATCATTATAATTATATATGATCTATAATATGACCAATCCTTTTGGTAACTTGTTAGTATTTTGCTAGATGATCTGGTCTCTATACTGCTCTTGCAACTTTGAATGATTTATAGAAGAAAATTTTACCTCTTCTTGTAGAAAATTGATAATTTTATCATCACTATTAAAAACTTACCAACTAGTTTCATTATTTGGAATCATTGGCATAACCATAATCTTAACATGTTGATCAAACTATTTACACTCTTGATACCACCTAGAAGTTAAAAGCATCAAAGTCTTCAACTACGCCTAACACTCTATGTTTGTAGGCTTTTAAGATATTATTCTTGGCTACAATTTGATTTTTAAAACCTTACGTATGTTGAGTTAACTATATCCAAACACCTATAACACTTTGATTCCCCTATTTTTTAGTAATTAGAAACATTAGATCAATGCTTCATATTCAATTACATTATTTGTACTACTTAATTGAAGCCTAAATTCATATAAATATCTCTTTTTTAAGATTGATCATCATGACACCAAAACTAACACCATTCTTATTTATTTAACCATCAAAGTAAAGATTCCATGTTCCCTCAAGAATTTTCTTATGACTTCATAAGGTTAGGTATAACATAATATTCCTCATGTATACAATAAGTACCCAACCTTATTTCTTCCATATGGTCATATGGATCAAATTAATAGTTTTCCTTTTCCTAATCATCAAGAAAAATATATGGAACATCATCTATGGATATAAAATAATTATGAATAATACCATCTTCATTTTTCTCATGCATGGTATAATTCATGTTAATAAGATTAGGTATATATGGCTCAATATGATCTTTGGATATAAGTTCAACTTTGTTAGTTACCCTTGTCCCATATTTAGTCCTAATGAGCATATGTGACTAATCTAAAGACAAACATCCCTCCATTTTTTAGTAAAATCACTAGAAAGTCATATTCCAAAATAAGGAGGGAGATCAATAACTAAAATTCCTTGAAAAATGGAAAGACTTGGACATGCATGAAGGGTGAGGTTTAGATTTATAATGATCATTAATGGATTAAAAGTAGTGTCATCTAGTTGGACAACACCCTTCATGTTGATGTGTACTCTATGACTAACAATTTGGGATTTTTTTTGGGCATAAAAGAACTACTAACTCTAGAATGTATCATACAATTATGCACAAGATGTTTACCATTGATTATGGAGATGTAAACGGGAGGTGACTTGTTGGTATTAATTATTTCTCCTTATTTTTGATCGAATAAACTTATAAGAGTAATTGATGCACCATTTTTTGGTTCACTTGTGTGATAGAAATGATTTAAATACTCTTGTAACAAATATCTTAGTGATGTAATTGAGAGTTCATCCCACATAGCCACATTTAGATCAATTCTTTTCATTTGATCCACTATGATAAAAGGAATATGACTAAACTTTGACTAGACCTTAGTAGTAGCAACATCCTCTCTTAGTTTTTGACTAATTGAAGGAAATTTTTTGGATGGATTGTCCCTCCTAATTGTCTAAGTTTATTATAATTTTGAAGATACAATAGTTATACCTTATTTTGTGACCTCTTATTGTTTTTTGAGAATTATATGCTTGACCAACCATGGAATATGTTTCCCCTTTTATTGCTATGTTTTTATACCTTATATTGTATGAAATTGGATTGCTTCCCTATTTACTACTTCATTCTAATTTACACCATAAAATTCATTTGATTGATAGTTTAATAAAGTAGACTCACTTGTCACCTTTTCTTGAGATTCTTCCCTTCTTCTATTTGATTCCACTTGTTATTCCTCAATTAATGATGCACTTTGAAATATTAAAGCTTGACTAATAACCTAATTTGGACAAGAATTTTGATTGTGGGGCTCATTCCTTTGATGTTCCTTGGTTGATGACTCGGTATTATTACTTGAGAAACTCCTATAAAGGCTATTAACTCACCACCTTCATTGTGAACATGTGATGGTTGGAGATAAGGTAATTGATATTGACATGTTAATCAATGTTTACATACCTTACAAAGTCTCATGAATAAAAATAGGCCTCAAACTAACATAACTCACCCATTTAGCCTTTGCACATGTTTCTCATCAATTCCAATCACTTTGATGAGGTTTCACTTCTTTATGATCATATTTTTAGCTACTTTCCATGCTTTATGGATGTTTGAGATAGTTTAAGGAAGTTGCATTACATAGTTGGATGCCTTAAATTATTAACTTTTACCATTTGGATCGTGTCTCTAAAACTTATATTGGTCAAGAATGGATTAGAAACATGTTTCACATGAATTTGACATCTTTAATATCCTACAATTTCATTTTAGCATATCATACTAGGATTATATAATATGGGTTTTCTCATTATTTAGGTGAAACATTCAACATTTTGTCTATTACTCAATATGTAGGCCTAGGAACATGATTTAAATCCCTGAAAAGACATACTAGATTCTTAAATCATGTTTATATCATGATCTAAACCTCTATCCTCTATGACTTATAAATAAACCTTATGGCATCTTTGAATCCTACTTGAAACTCTGAAACTCTACTTGGTCAGTTAAGAAACCTTTCATTTTTATATCTTAAGGCTTATATGAAGTCCTTGAGATTCTAAAACACTATTTTATTATCATTGAATCATCATGGAATGTTTTAAACTTGTTTCAAACCTTTTATATAGGTTATAGGATCATGAAACCAATTGCAATATACCTATAGACCTATTAATTAGGTTATGCTCTAATCATCTTAAAAAATCTCTATCTTCACCTATGATCAATTAAGAAGTCTTTGGAATCTTTGTATGCATACCTATAGGTGTTTTTATATGATTCTATATAACCCTTATCTTCACTTTTTATCAGTCAATAAACCCTATGAAATTATGAAAACATTGGAAAATATGTTACAAATTTGTACATCTCCCTAAATGATATTTTAAACCATATTCTTATCTCGCAAGCCTGTAGGTGGATTTAACTAGTTCTTGGAACTCTATATTATTATTTATTAGTCAAGAAAAATAACATTACAATAATTATTTATATTTAATTATATTTTTACCTTATAAAATTTATTTGCAGACCTTGGATTTTGTATGCTTCATCAAAAAACCTTGCATGCTTTGCTTTTAGACCTATATGTTAGGTTTTAAAATCGTGAAATCCTCTGTAGTATTTTATCATCATGATAATGTTTCATGTTCATGTCTTTAGACTTTCATGAAGATATTGAGAGATTGTGACCTTTGTTTTATCATTGTATGATCATTGTCTTTTGGAAACTATGTTTTCAAACCTATATGTAGGTCTTAAGATCATGCCTAAAACCTTATCCAAACATTACCCAGTCTAGAAAACCTAAAAAATATTATTTATTACTTATAATTTTCTTGCATACCTTATATACCTCATGAAACTTTGGAAACATGGTTGTATACTTATTGATGCTCTTATAGGATGATTAAAACATCTAATTTTCACCCTACAAAATTTTATAACTTTCATGTTTGTTGCTCAAGATCATGATCATAAATATTTTATACATGATGTAACCTTGGATACAATGATATAGAACTAAATTTTTTCTATATTATGTCTAAAACTTCTATTTTTACCCTACATACATGCCCAAAACCTTTTTTATTGCCTTACATCAGTCATGGACTTTGAGACTATGAGCAGACTTGTAACTAGGTTTTTAACATCTAAAAAACTCTTGAATTAGCATTATATCATCAAGTATTCCTTTAAAAAAAAAATTATACCTATTATCTATGTCTTAGATTATAAAATCATATTTTCTCACCTCACACCTACAATATTCCTTTTTATCACTCAAGATCTGACCATAGAAACCTATGAACTTAATTTAAGACTCTTGGAATCATGCCTAAATGACTTAAAATTTTATATTACCTTTATTTTGTGATTATAATGGTTATGTAACCTTTTTTAATTCCTCTTCATGCCTTTAAATAACCAAAATACATCATCATGGGTTTGGGTTTTAGTGGTCAATTAGACTAAGTTTTAGAGTTTGAAAGGTTTTTAAAAGATCCACTTATACTTCCTAAAAAAGTATGGATAGCACCAATAAATGAATTAATATCTACTAATATATTTTATGGGGCTCTAAAGTCTTCATACAAACCTAAAATGATGCTTTAACCTCTATTTTTATCATTATAACCTCATGAAACTATGAATCTTTATATTCTTGATCAATAAAAATTATATAACTATATCCCAGACCTAATGACATATTTTATACTACTTAAAACCCATAATATACCTAAAATGGTCATTTTTAAAATGTATATAATGACCTTGGATCAAAATAACTCTACATGTTCTTTGTCTTTGACAAGAATACTGGAAACTAGTATTTGAACATGATAATGGACTCATGTCCATCCCTGAAGACCTGTAAACATTATTGATATGGAAACTTTGGATGAAATAAAGATCAAAATACTAAGAAATATTCATGAAACCTATATGAAAAACCTTAAAAATAATGTAAACTATCTTTATTTTTTTTAATGAGAAACTGGGAAGGTGAAACAAAGTTGATCATAGCCTTGACTGAGTTCTCCCACATTAGAATCTTGAAATAATCCATAAGGAGGTAGAAATAAGGGGGAAATTAAGTCAAATATATTCTTTGCATAATATGTATGAATTTTAATGGGATGTTAAGGAGTTTCAAACTTATAAATGACGTCTTATCCACATTTTTGAAATGTTTCATCCTTCTTTCATGACCTAACAAATTGAATAAAAGAAATTTTTGATATATTTCATATTTAAAATCACCTCTTATGAACTTAGTTATCAAATAGGACTCAAAAAGGGAAAATATGACCTTATTAATTCACATATTTTTTGCATTATTTTATTATAGTTATTTTTGTGGCATTAATGTTGTCATTGATGTCAAATGAAACACAAGAAGGTGGTTATGGCCATTGATATGTGGTTGATTGTTTGAGCTTGCTAATGTGATCTATGGCAATCAAATGTAATCCAATGTGAAGCATAGTTAGGTATGATGATTTGAGTTATTACAAGTGTTTATAAGTATTTTATCATGGTATGATTCTATTTTTATTGAGAGGAAGTTTCAAAGAGTATCTACAGTGGTAATAAGGTCTCAAAGAGGTGTGGTATCTAGGAGGTCTAGTTGATGGCCTAGTTTCTAAGCATTGAAAAGGCTTGTAGTGGCATGATTATGGTGATACATAGATGTATGATATTTAAGGTGTGTATTTAAGTTTCAAATAATGATATAAATGTGATGATTCAGTTACATGACTCTTAGATTGATCTAAGAGGTAAGTCCTTCATTGGAGATCTAAGCATAGACCTTGTCTTAAGACTTTAGAGATTATGATGAGACTTCATCATTAGGATTGATGGCTTGTAAAATTATTTGAACAAGTTTAATAGTGTGTGAACATTATATGAATTTATATGACATGTTTATGACTTGTTGATAATATTACAACAGGTTCCCAAGTGTGTTTAAACGTAAAAATGTAACTGGTAGTTTAAGGCCTAATATGCATAAAAACCTAGTATGGCTTGATGAAGGGTCAAGATGAATTTTCAAGGTGATAAAGCACATGATAGAATTTATTGAGGTGTAATAAGTTATTTCAATATTTTTTACCAAGTATGAGGTCTTGAGTTGAAGGAGGAATTGGTTTTAAGGTCTCCTATGTATGCAGATTGAAGGTTTCCAAACCTGAGAAGGAACTTTTGATGTTTTTTGGCATATATGATCATTAAATGGGTATATAATATATTTAATATAGATGTAAAATGTTCATAATAATTATTTAAAATCATTAATTTTTAACTTGAGGGGAAATAATGCATGATTAAATGTTAAGAAGGTAAACTGGTCTAAAACCCTCTCAAAACCCTCATAGTGACCTGATTGGAAAGATCTTGCTATAAATGGCCCATAATGGATTGGTAATCAATTTTTTTATGTTTTTATAATTTATATTACTACTCCAATAATCCTTAGGTGGTATTTTTTATAGTAGTAAGTGGAAGCTATATAAATATGCTAATTTTTGAATAATTTGATGTTACAAGTAGGGTTGACTAGGTCAAGATTACACAATGGATAGAGGCTAAAGGTAAATATTTGTTATTTATTTACATGGTTTTATTTTTAAAATTTATTCCCTCTATGTAAATTATTTTTATCAATCAAGTATACCTATCACTAAACTGGTAAAGAGTGAAAATAGTGACAAAAACTAGTCAAAGTGAGAATGCATTTAAGGATTGGTTATGGAGGATTAGGGATGAATAAAAAGGATTTAAGTAATTTTTAAATAATTTTACCTATTATCCATGTTTATTATATTATTTATATTTCATTAAAAATTGTGAAAATTATGTTCATAAGATGGCTTGTATATAGAAGATGTGACAATGAAACCCATGACAGTGAGATTGGTCTTTAAGACAAATATTGCCCTTTAAGCCTATAATTTGGATATTGGAGGTAGATATAATTTTAAAAATAAGATTATTTTAATGATTTTAAGGCTAAAATAAGTGTCATCATATGTGTTAAGATTCATGTTCACCATGACTGGTTCTTAAGCAAGAATGACTGCTCTAGGTGTTATATATATATATATATATATATATATATATATATATATATATATATATATATAAATAATAGGTTGATATATAGGTATCATATAAATTATTCTCGTGGATTATAATTAATTAAAGTTTCCTTTAAAGTGTTAAAGACAAACTTATACATGAATATGTTTTGGAGCAGAATGACCATTATGTGTAGTCATCTTATAGAGGTGATTTTAAGGTGTTATGATCAGAGTTTAATAATACATTAATTTTTTTATATTTTAGGATGTATTAAATGTTAATGATATTTGTTTTAGATTCTTATTTTTTCACTGTTCAAGTATGAAAAGTTATTTTGACTATATTTTGGAGCCTATGTGCAAAACAAAGTGAGCCTATTGTAGAGGTGTTTTTGGGTGCTTGAATCTTTAGTGAAGGTGTCCAATGGAAATGGTGGTAACCATGAGGTAATTTATACTATATTAATATAATTTTTTGAGTAGTTTTTTTGAGAAAATTTATTGAATGCTTTAGTTTTATAAGACAGAATTTTCCTATGTATAAAGGCCTAATGGCGAGTAGGTCACATAACATGGTTCAAGTGGTGAGTCGGAATAAAAAGTGGCATGGAGATATATGAATATTATAATAGGTATATTTAAGAATTTTTTTAAGTTTTTAAAGCATTAGTTGAGTCTAAAGGTGGTCTAAGTGGTCATAAGTGTAACATGTGCTTAAGTTAGACCTAATTATATTAGGTCTCCTTTAGGCCTAATAGGGTTTTAGACCTTAAAGGTAATGAAAAAATTGTGTGATGATTGTTTATTATGTGAAAAAAATTTATGTACCTATTATAATTATGATCCAAGTGTGATAAATTTATTGGTAGACCAAAATGGGTGAAAGCAAATGTTTGGTATAAAATCAAGGCCTAATTGGCCTATTTGGGCTAGTTAAGAGTTATGGGAAGATAAACATAGACAAGGGATAATTTAAGGAGAAGTATTAGGTCATTAAGGACCATACAAAGAGGAATAAACCATGATGAAAATATAACATATCTTATTTATGTGGATGATAAGGTCGATGGACCTAATGATCCTAGAAGATGCATGTTGAGAGAGTGAGCCTAGAAGGCTATTTGAGAGTGGTAGAAGGTTGAAGTGAGATAAATGAGGTGAGAGACCATTAGTATCTACATCAAAGGATTTTTATAGGTGTATGACATGTTATAGGTACAATCATAGAGAGGGTGGTTGAATCAATGAGCCCAGATAATTTAACTTCAATTCCAATTCCTTCAAATCTTTAATCAATCAATACATGCATTCATGAAACATAAATATCATTCATAGGAATGAATAAAAGAGACAATACAATATCAAGCACATAACACATGCAATATGTGGTAAACCCTCTTTGGGGATAAAACCCACTAGAACCTATAATTAAACTACTATCTTATAATAACAAGAACTAATTTAGACCAGATACAACTGATCAAAGAACTACCATCCCTTATTTTAGTGAGACTACAATCCCAAAAGAAGCTACTACACCTGTCTAGCTAAGATGCCACAAAAAATAAAACTTTAACAAGTGTTACCATATAAAGAGGCTTCTACCCCTTAGATTTTGAGTTTCCAAAATAATATTTAATAACACATCCACCTTTGGATTGATGTCTACAACACCTAATGATGGACCTCTACTTATCACACTTCACCTTCACTCACACTCAATCTTCAAATCTACAAGAGCACTATTATGACATCAAAAATATGACCTATAAATCATACACACCATCATTAACCTGATATACCATTTAACCTATCTATTGGGTACATATAACCTTTACCTTTCCTTTGATCACCATACACACACTCCCAAATAGCCTCTTGAGCATACTCACTCTTTCTACCTCTTCGAGGCTTATTAGGTCCAATGACCTGTGTGATCCAGCTACACCAACTTGATCAAACAAGCATGTGCCATAAATGATCCTCAATCCATTTGATGGTCCTCAATGACCTATACCTTCTCTTTTAAAATTTATCTCCTTCACTTATATTCACACACACAAGCCTCTCTCACATCTCTCCCAAGTCTCTCACTCAAGTCTAGAAACCATCATCTTTGGTTCCAATATTTATAGAGAATACTTTATATTAAACACCTTGGTCAGCCATTAGGCATGAATTAACCCTTAATTCATCTCTCACATAAAAACATGGCTCAAAAACAATCTTCATAGGTCATCCATAGAATATATGGCTCACCCTTAAGGAACTACACCTTTCAATTAGGCCCTTGTAGTCTTTATAGGTCTCATGTGAACCCATTAACTCCTTTATCACTTCATTAAAAAAATATAACCACTTCCAAAAACATGGACCCATTCCATATGATCTATAGGTCCCTATTAAGTTTTAGAAACCAACATAGAACCCTTCTGCTTAAGAATAATTTGCTTAAACAACATTTTGTACACACAATCAGTATGAACAAATACACAATTGAATTATAAACATTTATTCATACTAAATATTTTTTTACAAACCTTTATAATGCACATATATGGTATTCATGGAGTGTAAAACATTCTCCAATAAATAAGACAACATGAAACATCGAAACAACATCAATATAAGTTTAATCATCCATCTCAGGTCACTTGCAAGACATACACAAAAACATAGTAAACTTTGAACATTAATAACTATTATTTTTTTAAAAATTAGATCTTCAAATCTATATTAATATATGTGCCTTGGATTCCTATACAAGTTCACTTTTTACACCATGAGAAAATTCTATCTAGATTGAAAGATATGGCCAAAATATAGAGCACTATTTTTTCCTTTATAAATTCAAATATTCAAATGTAAATAGTCATAGTTAAAATTTGAACACTATGATAATATTTTGAGTCCTCACTACTTAGATTAAACATGCACCATCAATCTTATTTTATGAATCTCTAACTTTAACACATAGTCCACTAATGCCAAATGTTAAACCTTGAACATTTTGACCTCATCTCATGCACTCTGGAATCTTTAACCTCGTACAGTCCATAAATCTCCTATACATATCTCAGTATCTGACAAAGATAAACATATATCACTTTAACTCATTGAATTTAATAAACACCATTTATATCTATCTGTATGATCACCAACTCACCGTTGATCCTTAGAAGAAGCTTGATATTTATCTCTGTATAATGTTAAACATTGAAAACTTAGCACCATCTCACTGCTTCCTAAAATATTTGATAAATATGATCCATCAATGATTATTGAACTTTAAATTTTGAAAAAATGGCCATGGGAACCTTGATTATCTACTTAGAAGGCCAACTTTGCATAGTCATATCTTTTACCTCGCTCACTAGTATGTTCTAAAGTTTGGACCATATGATCTCCTCACATAGGAGAATACAACCATGTATCAATATGCTCCTTAAAACCTCACAAATTTTATATATAATGAAATTAAAATACCTCCTTAGATTTATCTATTCATAGAGCCAACAATGTTAATAATTTCCTATAAGGTTAACTTTGCTCATGCATATCTTTTGATGCACTTTGGTGTATGATTTAAAATTTAGTGCAAATCAACTAAGTAAAAAAATAAATAAACCCATATGATAACCTTGTCCTAAAACATCCAAAAGTGTGAGATATTCCACCATCAAAATTCTTACTTAGCTCTTTCTTGCCTCATGCAAATTTAGCTAAGTATGGGAAAATAATGTCAAACTACATGGAAGCATGACCTACGATTTAGCACACAAAACTAGGTACAATACTAAAAAAACCCATGTGACCATTTCCTCTTGAAACCTCCACATGTGTGAATGTTGACATCATCAACATGCTTACTTGGCTCTATTTAAACATACAAAACACTATCAAAAATCTTGAGATCCCAACTTTTTACCCACATATTTTTGACTTCAATTAATTGCATGGATTGAGACTCAGTGCATATAAACTAGGGAATAATTTGATTACAACCATATGACCAACCCCCCTGAATCATCCACACATGGCACTGGTGACATCAATAAGCTACCTACTCAAAATGTCTAGATGAAGATAATGAAGAATCAGATGAAATCCACTTATGCACACAAGAACTCAAATCTTAGAAAACATATTCAAGATCTCTTGTACATCCTCAAATCATCATATTCATCCCTAATCATCCTTAACCATGAAAAATATGAAGATCAACCAACCCTTCTTCAAGCATACTATTGATGCTTCCAATTGCTCCATAGAGTGTTCCTTAGTGTTGATGAACACTTCTCATTTTAGGATTACAAGAATCCAAGGCATGAGTTGTAGTTTGTGACAAGTAGTGTGTCTAAGGTGGAATAGTCAACAAAGTATGAGAGCTTACCACAAAAAAAATTTAGTGTGGTGGTTTGGAGCCACCAGGGTCTAAGTCTTTGTAGTCTCGTAGTATTCCTAGTCAAGATTTCTAACTCTAAACTAATCTAAGTGAATATTTATAGTGATTTTTAAACTAAAGTGAGCATTGATAAAAAGAAGAAAAAGGTAGGGAATGGGAGAGAAGAAACATGATTGCAAGCATTAGTCTCAAACATAATGACAAAGTTATATTTAATTTGATCACATATTTAACCAATCATTGATGCAAAATATCATAATCCCAAGCTTCACCAAAAATTAGGCAAGATTCAAAGGAAAATATAAAGATCATGAGTAAAATTTATGATTACATAAATATTTTTTTGTGTTAATTTGAATTTCATAAAAACATTCAAATGCAAAGCAAATAAAATGAAGTAAACTTAGAGTCCTTTAACTAGTATGACACATCACAAATTAGAAACCTCATGAACATGAAATATATCTCATATATCTAAGAACCATTAAAATCTAATACATCCACCTATAATTGAGAGAAATCAAAAACAATATAACACAACACCAAATAATCTTTTTAGAATTCCAATTATATTCATTGCTCTAGTATAAAATTGCTCAAAATTCCTCTCTTTAAAAATGGTAACACTTGCCTATTTATGGAAGACATAGGTAGTGTACCTATCCTCTTCCTTTAAAATTTTTATAAGAGGTAAGGATAACTATTCTTTTATAAATAACTCTGTAATACATATGGATGTTAGGCACCCATTAGATTGAAAGGCTAATATATTCTAAATAACTAGCATATATAGTTTACAAAAGAATAATATTGACTTTGCTCTTAGGTTGGTGGGACCCCTTGATCACTTAGGCTGAAGGAAGTCTTTCACCCTGGTGTATTTTTCTTTGATTAAATCTAAATCCACTATGAGATTCATTAGAATCTCTTATTCCTATTCAACCAATGTATCATATTATTTGTCACTTCTGATGGTGACTTCTTGTAAGCACCTTGCTTTTGATATCTACTCTCCTATGGCAAAGATGAAATTAAGGACATTTGAATTATATTTATTTGATTGGCCTTGTTTTTCATCCTTGATGCCTTGGATAAAGGATTGGACTCCCTGCTAGAATTCCATGTCATATATTAGGTCGGTGGTAATAGGTTGAGAAGGGGTCACCAACAAGGTTCTTAGTAACTTCTCAATTCTATTCACTAAGTCCTTATCTTCCTCTATGAATTCATTGGCCTTGTTTTGCCATGAAATTAATTCTTGTATTTGATCTACTAGGATCCCTTGAATGGCATTCAATTGTCTTTCTTTAATGATCTTAAAATTTAGGGGTTGCTTAGTGATGTGTACTTTGATCAACTCTGTCACCTAGTCTTTGGTTTCTTTCCATTACTATATAAATGTTTGTGCCTTCTTGTCTTGAAGTTATAAGGTATTAAGCATGAGTTTGATGGTTTTTAATCATTCAAAAGCATTTATGAGGTACTTATTTAACATCTTTAGTAGGTCCTATAGAATTGATAGTGAGACTTGGGCCTCCAAGTCTTTCTTCTCTTTCTCCAAGTTCAAGATTATTTTCTTCATTCCCTAAATTCCCATCATGGCCATTGCTCACTCAGCTTCCACCAGACTTACAATATCTTCTTGATGAATGGGGTGCTCCTTTGCTACCTAGCTTGGGACTGGAGTGAGTCCTATAAATGGTTCCACTCTTTGGAGAGTTACTTATTCAATTCCAATAGTTACTTTCTTCATAGTAACCTTCTCTAGTGTAGATATATCAGGGTTAAATTATACCTTGGGCTCTACTTCTAAAATCTTTGAAGATTCTAGTGTTTTGAGATCAGCCCCTGGCCCCTCTTGATTACCTTAATTCTTCTATTTTCTTGTTACTTTCCTTAGCAGCCTCAATCATTCTCCTCTCTTCTTGCTCCCTCATGAGCTCTAAGATCCATGGCTAGACTTAATCATTTAATTCAACATTGGTAGTGATAGTCAAATCTAATGAATGCATTTGAGAGGGTATCTTTTATATCTTCCCATAGATGAACTAGTAAGGGATGATAGGTCCATGTATGGGAAATTTGTCACTAAACAAGTTCACCAAACTTATTGGGTGCATATGCTTGGGTTTCTTGGAGGCTCTAGGCACCAAATCCATATCTATCTCCCTATTTATTTTGGTCAGAGGGACTAAATCTAAGACAAATCCTTTGCCTTTGTCTATCTCTTTAGCTTAAGGACCTTTAATTAGTGCCACCTCATCTATGGCTCCTTCATCCTCATCTCCTTCCTTGTTTGACCTGTATGTATCTACAAGTTCCTTGAAAAACTCTTCCACTATTTCATAAGGTTTTAAGGCAACCATATCAATGTATTCCATAGTGGAATGGGGTCTTTAAGGTAGATTTGAGGTAGAGGGTCCATCTCCTAGCCTATGTTTCAACTTTTGTTCACTAGGTCCTTCAATTTTAAGTACTTGTTACTGAGGTAGTTGTTATTACTGATGTAGACATTGAGGCACTTATCATGGACCCAAAGTAGAAGGTAAGAAGTTATATTTCAAGGGATTTATTTACCATCTTTCTCTTGATGGTTTTTATTCCCTCTACAATCTGTGTTCTAATTTGAATCCATGCCATTTAAACCTAGCCAAAAATTACTCAAAGTTAGATACCTTTGTGTATAAGTGGTCATATAGAACCAATTTATGTTCATAAAGAACCTTATGTAGTTTTTTGGATTGTATATAGGAGAGTACATTACCCTTTGGATCCCATATCTTGAGGTCATCTAATTGGAAGTAGAATTCTCTCTATTTTTTGATAAGATCTCTAATTGATTCCATCAATGAATCATTATCTTCCCATTTAGATATGGGAATAGATGTAGGATGCCTTTCTTCTTCTCTCTGCATACATGGTATATACCATGAAGAAGTTGATGAGCTATCTCCTACTCAACCAACTTGATTAGGGCATGCACTGGTAATTTGAAAGCTGAGTCTAGTAACCTTCAATTCTAATGATTGTATAATTATGATAGAGCCATATGTCACCAATGGGATCTAAAAATTGCCTAATGAGGGGGTGAACCCTAGGCATTAAACTTCAAGTAATTATCCCAACTAGAGTAGGATATATGCAATCACAAATGAATTTCATGTGGTCTCTATAATTGAATATGTGCAATTTGGAGTAATGGTGAGAAATGGTAATCTTATTATGAGGGGACTAATTCTTGATGGCAGGGAAGTAGGTTGAGGTCATGAAGGTGTCAAAAAAGTAAGACATCATAGTGAAGAGTTGACTTGTTTTCCTTTTAATTCCATTAAACTACCTTCCTAGGTGGATACTTATCATTTCTCCAATAGGTGGAATCAGCTTCTCCTCTATCATGAAATAGACATAGAATACCCACCTAGAATCAACATAGGATGTGATTTCTTCTCTAGAATCCCTATTTAATGAAGTCATGATGATTCTAATCCCTTCCCTAAATTACATAATTAGGATTTTACCATCATGGTTTCTCATTACAAGAGTTCCTCTATCTAGCCATGGTCTTAAGATATTATCTAAGTCATTCTTAGTGATCCATTCCTTGATTTTAGGGAGGTCTATATGAGTCCTGGGAAGCTTATAGTATCCTTTGAAATCTATTTGAGCTATTTAAACAACCCTCTTTGATGTACCTTCCTTTAATATCCAATCTCTATCTACTCTATAATCAATAAACATAAGAGCTAGGATATCGATAAAATGGATTACCTCTAGTTTGGTATCTATGAGGTGAAGTCTAGACATCTAGATTTCCATGAGATCTTCATGTCTCCTCTGAATTTCAGCAATTCATTACTCGTATGGGGCTAAGGGTTATAAGAGGTCGATTATAAAGAAGATTTCAAACCAATTTTTCATACCATTGTTTAAGGCTCCCACATCCAATTCTATATCTTTATAATGTCTTCCTTCATTTTTAGTTGAAAATTAAACCTCTACCTCATCTCACTATTATTGTCTTGATGCAACCATTATTCCTCAACTAGTTTGATTGCTCTTTAACTATAGGATTTTGCTAAGTCTTCTCAATTATTCTTAGGGTGATTTTTAGCTCTTTTGAATGCAATTATGATTCAATTGGTCTAAAATTAGGGATTTATATTGGAGAGCTAGGGTTTTTCATAGATTTAATGGTAGAGGTGGTGAATTCATAAATTCTCTCATGTTACTCTTATGAAAGTCATTTTAGAAGCTATCCATTAGTCTTTGAAAGTTTTCTTCATTTCACACCATTGGATTAGATCTACGAGTGAGCATGATCTATTAATCTCAATCCATGAAGTCTTTTCTAATTGGTCACCTTTGTTATGATTTATCCTCATTGAAAAGTCTTCAACCATTTTCCACCATTGGATCAAATCCTATGATGAAGCATGGACCGTCAGATTTGTAAAGATGCACAAGAGTTAACAAGATTTGAGATTAATAAAAACTTAGTTTAAAAGTCTTCTACTAAGTTTCCATGTTACAAAATCAAAGGGTCATTTTAAAGGGTCAAGAAATATGTCCCTTTACTAGGATAAAAGTTTAGACTATCTTAAATTTGATGTCCTTGTGAATGTCAAAAATGTTCTCATGAATGTTGAATGACAGGCACAAGGTTGTCAAATTTAAGCTCATCTAATATACTTAGAGGGCTTAATATTAAGCCTTACGGTCATGTTTTATTGAAAAATACATTGTTATTTAAGCTAGAATCATGCTTCTTGGGCTATATGTCCAATTCTTTGAGATACATGATCCCTTAAGTCCCTTCTTGCTTGGTTGCTTACATTTCAACTAGGTTGTAAGCCTTCAGCCATTTTGCACCATTAGATCAAATCCTGTGATGAAGCATGGACCATTAGATCTATGAAGATGCACATGACTTAATGATTGGTCCCTGAAAAGATTAAATATTAGGGTTAGGCATAAAATAAGGAACCTAGAAAGACTTCATGCAGTTGCCCTTAAACATTTTTTGAAGGGTCACTTTCTTGGGAAAGTGTCTTAACCAATTCTTCCGAAGGGTAGGTTTCAAAAAAAGATGAAGGGTTTATTTGTTTTAAACAAAATGTTCACAAAAAATAATGCTCAAAATAATTTCTATGAAGGGTACTTTTTGCCAAAGTGGATCGAGAAAACTTTTCTGAAGGGACACTTCAAAAAAAATTGAAGGGTCACTTCAAGAAAGTGCCTTAAAATCAATATTTCAAAGGGTATTTTGGTGTTTAGGTGGGCCCATTTGCTTTCATTTAATTTACACCATCTGATTAGATCTATGAGATAGTGAGAGCCATTGGATCTACAAAGATACATGAAGTTTAAACAAGTAATAAGTCATCAAGCTTTGAGAGGTAACTAATAAAGAAGAAGACACTAAAGTAGGAGGGGTTAAGAACCCTAAACAAGTAATGGGTCAACTAAAGATAACCTAAGTAATGAACCAATGAAAACATGATTAAATATAGATACTTATAAACATTTCATAATTTGATTTTTTTGAGAAACCCAAATAAATCTTCCCTCCAACTTTTGAATTTAAAATTTAGGATTTTCTTCATAAAAGACCTAGCCTTCTTTATTGGACCTACAATTCCATCTTTAAAAGACAAACCATTAGCAAAGTTATTCCAAAAAACATAATAATTATCATTAAGCATGTATAAAGCATATCCATTTCAAGTGGATGATCTTCAAATTCTAAAAAAGATAACCTCTTCAAGTAAGCTTTCAAGGTTCAGATGTTTTTAAACATTCATAAGAGTCCCTCATTTGGAAAATCAAGAAAGTTGGGGGGGGGGGTATGTTGATATAAAAAATGGAGACTCATAGGGGAAACATAGCAATATGTTAGAACTTAAGGCTTTGGTTTAGACCAATACATAAGTCTTTCATCCACTGGGTCCATAACATTGTCTAAATCAAACCCTGATTGGTATAAATGTCTCATGTGTAAAATTCAAAATCAAAATGCTAAAATATAGACACGCACTATGTGCTTTGATTCCACTTACTATTTTTCAAGTGTATGATATTAAAATTCTAAAAAATATAACTTATTCAAGCAAAATTTCAAGGTTTAGATGTTTTTAAACATTCATAAGGGTCCCCCATTTACAAAATCAAGAAAGTAGGGGGGGGGGGGGGGTTATATTGATCCAACACATACTAGGACAAGCACATTCCACACTTTATCATTATCACTTAGACTAATAAGGCACTTCTTCCACTCACAAGGACACCTCCATGACATCATCATGGCATCATTTATAACTCTCAAACATGACAATGATTGATTTTTAGGATAAAAGAGAGAGAGATGAAGAAAAGGTCACCATCAGTTAAGAGAGCAACAAGGTGTCTTGAGGTGATCAAGCTTGTCTTGGTTGGGTTAGTGTTTAGTCAAGAAAGTATTTGGAGTTTCCTTATAAGTTAGAGCTTGAAAAAATTCCCTTGAAGTGGTTGGGTTGGTTCCAAGTCACTTAGGGGGTTGAATCCTCCTTGTAAGTTAGAGCTTGCTAAAGGACTAGTTGGGTTGATGCCTAACTAGTGAGGGGTTAGTGCTCCTTATGGGGTTGGTTCCTCACTAAATGTTATTTCATTACTTATAATATAGTAGTATAAGTGGTGTGATAGTGGGTTTTATTCCCCATGATGGTTTCCAACATATATATGGTGTTCATATGTTATGTTCTTACTTCTTGCTTATATGATTACTTATGAGTAATGAATGATATATGGAATTGAGTGAAAATTTTATACACATATTCACCCCCTCCCATCAGTGGTTGTGATTCCAAAAATTGGTATTAGAGAAGGTCCTTTGGAGGTGGCTTGATATCCTGAACATGATCTTAGAAGCACAACATAGCTAGGCTTGTGAAGGTGAGTTACAAGATCAATATGTTTATCAACTTATGGAAGAAGAAAGCTTGGGGTATGCTTGTTAATTCATAGCAAATGTTGCATGATAAGAAGGTGTTTACATAAAAGGCATTCTAAGGTGTTCTACTTGGTCAGTTAGCATGGTATAAGGATGGTGTTGCTTGTTTTAGGTCTAAACCTAGACCTAAGTCCAGACCCTACCATGTTTATTGAAGCATGATAAGCAATATAAAATCATGTAAGCTAGTATAATGTTCTAGGGAGATTTGGCAAGCTATTATGAAGGTGTTCATAAAGATTAAGGTTGAAAGAATATTTTTTTAACCTTGAAATAATATGCTATAAATTAAACTATATCATCACAAATAGATATACAATTGAAATGATCTTGATGATCAAGCAAAAGGATTTGAGTTGAGTCTATGAAGATGTCATAGATAAGCAGAGGTTTGTTATAATCTTGAGCATGTTGATGAGAAATATTTTACATTTTTAAATCCTTCATGAGGTATAAAGGTATGATTATGTATCCTTGTTTTTATGTGTATGTTTGTTAAGCATATATACTTTGAAGTGACAATACCCAATGGAGTTGTTTACAGAAGGCATATGAGATATAGATTGGTCTACATGACAAATAAGGATATGAACATCCAAGAATATAACTATACCTATAGGCATAGTAAATGATGAACAAGGTTAGTTTGGATGATGATGTAGGTGTTTGAAACATTTGACATGAATGGTAGGAAGATGGGGTGTTCTTCATGAGTAAAGATAATAGAGATTTGAAGATGTTCAAAGAAGACTATATGAAGGGTATATTGAATAAAGAGATAAATGGAGTGGTATATGGACTTGTTGTAATGTTACCTACTACAATTATCTTGATTAAAATATATATTTGAGTATAAAATAATGCCTAAGAAGCAAAGACAGACCAAGTGGTCAATGTTATTTAGGGTTGTGATTCATTTTTCATGTGATCAATGATCTAGAGTTGATTCTAAGATTAATATTTCAAGTTGGTTGATCCGTAAAGGAGAGAAAAAAAGGTTTTGAAAATGATATGTATTTTATCATGACAAGAAGATGTTTAGAGGCCTGAGAATATTTAAAGTTATGTTGTTCTTAACAAGATATTGATTGTATGTTTCTAATAAGGTGCCTTTTAGTGGTTTGGGCCATAATGGCTTGTGATGCCTAAAAGGGAAGTTTTTTGATGTCATGAGGAATATATGGAGTTGTTCATACCTATATGAGTTTCTCTTGTTGACCCAAGAAGTTATTATTGAGTAAGAAGGAGTGGATCTTTTTGAAATAGGTCTCTATGGGACCTAGTGTTAGTGTGAGGCCTAAGATAACATGTATTTATGATCAAGCATAGGCATAGGGGAAACGTTTCCTAATGATGCCCTAAGGTATATTCATATAATGATGGTATATTAAGATCAAATAATATTTTAAAATCTCATATCAAAGATGAGGAAATGTAGATAAGCATGGAGTTATGGGGAACTAACTTAGATAGCTTAAGAATATTGATGAGAAGTATGCATGGAAAAAAGGGGAGATTGATTATTCAATGAAATAATCATGTCCTAAGATCAATGGACTATGTGTAGATAGCCTTGAGAGAGTTTATATGACCTTTTTCATTAATTTCAAAGGGGGAAAAAGGCTTAATGGGGAGAACTAACTTGGAGATATGAAAGTAGTTTGTTGTGTTATAGTGTTTTCCATCAATGACAAAGGGGGATATTGTTGAGGTATGTTCCTATAGTTATGTTTTTGGAGTTAATGTTGTCATTTATGTCAAAATAAACACAAGAAGGTGGCTATGGTCAATGATATGTGGTTGACTATTTGACCCTGCTAATGTGATCTATGGTGATCAGATGTAATCTAATCTGAAGCATAGTGAGGTATGATGATTTAAGTGATTACAGGTGTGTATAATTATTTGAGAATGAAATGAGGCTTTTAAACTTAAGATTAAGTTTCAAAGTACATCTAAAATGGCAAGAAGGTCTCACAGTGGTGTGGTATCTAGTAGGTCTAGTTGATGGCCTAGTTCTTAAGCATTGAAAAGGCTTGTAGTGGCATGATGATGGTGATACAGAGATGTATGAGTTTGAATGTGTGTATTGAAGTGTTATATCATGAGAGAGAGGTAATTAATCAGGTACATGACTCTTAGAGTGAGATAAGAGGTAAATATTTCATTGGATATTTAGGCATAGACTTTGTCTTAAGACCTTAGAGATTATGATGAGATTTCATGATCATGATTGATAAATTGTAAGATTGTGTGATCAAGGTTGATAGTGTGTGAAAATGGTATGAATTTATATGAATTGTTTAAAATATTATAATAAGTTCCCAAGTGTGTTCAAAGGTCAAAATGTAACTGGCAGTTTAAGGCCTAGTATGCATAAAAACCTAGTATGGCCTAATAAAGGGTTAAGATGAATTTTCAAGGTGATAAATAACATGATACAATGGATTGATGTGTAATAATTTATTTAAAGGTTTTTTACCAAGATTGAGGTCTTGATTTGAAGGAGGAATCATGAATTTTGGTTTTAAGGTCTCATGTGTATATAGATTAAAGGTTTCCAAACCCAAAAAGGAACTTCTAATGTTCATTGACACGTGTGATTATTGCATGAGAATATCAACTATTTGGTAGAGATGGAAAAGTTTCCTAATAATTATTTTCAAGTATTATTTTCATATTTTAATTGAAATATTGTATGAATAAATGTTAAGAAGGTTAACTAGTCTAAAACCTTCTCAATACCCCCACAGTGACCCAATTGGATAGATCTTGCTATAAATGGCCTAAACTGGATTGAAAAGGCTTTTTTTTATGTTTATATCATGTAGAGGAATCATCTAGGAATCCCCAGGTGGTAGTTATTTGTTAGATCAATAAGTGGAAGCTACAAAAATATGCTTGTTTCTAAAAAAATTGATGTTACATGTAGGGTTGATGAGGTCAAGATTTCATAATGGATGGAGGTTGAACACCAATACTTGTTATTGATGTCCATGGTGTTAGTTGGAAAATTTATAGAATATGTATCAAATATTTTGATCAATCAAGTTGACCTATCACTAAACTGGCAAAGAGTGAAAATAGTGAGAAAAACTAGTCAAAGTGAGAATGCATTTATGGATTGGTTACAAAGGATTAGGGATGAATACAAATGCTTGAGGTAATTTTTAAATAGCTATACATATTATAAATTTTTATTATGTGATTTTTAGTTAAAAAATTGGTGAAAATGGTGTTCATAATATGGTCTATATAGCGAAGATGTGACAATGAAACCCAAGACAATGAGATTGGTCTTTAAGGAAAATATTTCCCTTTTAGATTAAGATATGGATATTGTAGGTAGCTTTAATGATATCATAGGAACATGTTCATGATTTTAAATATCAATTAATTTTCATCATAGGTGTTAAGATTCATGTTCACCATGATTAGTTCTTAAGCCAGAATGACTGTTCTAGGTGTGCTAAGAGAAGTGAAGTGTTTGAATCTCTATAATAGAGTTTTATGCATCTAATGAATATACTATTTTTATAAAATAATCTATTGTATATATAATCTTGATATAATTTGAAGATATATATTTAATATGTTGATATTTGGAAGCCAAAATGGCTTATTAGACTATGTGAGGACTGTGAGAGAGTGGCTTCTGAGATTGGTCTGTAAGACCAATGATTGTCACACACACACACACACACACACACACACACACACACACACACACACACACACACACACACACACACACACACACACACACACACACACACACACACACACACACACACACACACACACACACACACACACACACACACATATATATATATATATGGTTGATATATAGGTCTCATATAAACTATTCATATGTATTATAAGTAATTAAAGTGTCCTTTAAATTTCTAAAGACAAACTTCTACATGACTATATTTTGGAGCAGAATGACCATTCTGTGTAGTCATCTTGCAAAGGTGAGTTTGGGGTGTTATGATCAGAGTTGAAAAATCCATTACTTTTGAATATGTTGAGGATGTATTAAATTTTAATGATAAATCTTTTAGATTATTTTTTTTCCCTATTCAAGTATGAAAATTCAAAAGCTTTTGACTATATTTTGGAGCCTATGTATAGAACAAAGTGAGCCTATTGCAGAGGTGTTTATGGGTGCTTGGAGCTTGAGTTAAGGTGTAAAATGGACATGGTGGTAACCATGAGGTCATGGATAATATATTAATTTAAATTTTTTATTGGTTTTTTTGATAAAATTAATTAAATGCTTTAGTTTTATAAGACAAACTTTTCTTGTGTATAAAGGGCTAATGGCAAGTAGGCCACATTGCACGGTTCAAGTGGCAAGTCAAAATGAAAGGTGGAACATAGATATATTAATGTTATAATGGGTCTATTTAAGATTTTTTTTTAATTTTTTAAATATTTTTTTTGAGGCTAAAGGTGGTCCAAGAGGTTATAAGTGTAACATGTGCTTAAGATAGACCTAATTATATTAGGTCTCTTTAGGCCTAATGAGGTTTTGAACCTTAAAGGTAATGCCTAACTTGTGTGATGATTTTTTATTGTGTTAAACACGTTTATTTACATATTAAAATTATCATCCAAGTGTGATTAATTTTTTGTCTGACCAATATGGGTGAAAGTAAATTTTTGGTATAAAAGTAAGGCCTAATTAGCCTATTTGAGCTAGTTAAGAGTTATGGGAAGATAAGCATAGAAAAGGGATCATTTAAGGAGAAGTAAAAGGTAATTAAGGACAATAAAAATATTAATAAATCATGATTAACATATACTATATCTTATGCATGTGGATGATAAGGTAAATGGACCTAATGAGCCTAGAAGAGGCATGTTGAGCGAGTGAGCCTAAAAGGCTATTTAAAAGGGGTAGAAGGTTAAAGTGAGTTGAATGAGGTGAAACAACATCATTAAAACATAAAATTAGTTTTATATGTATATTATATTGATTTATTTTAATAATAGAAAAGAGAGTTGAATAAGAGGTCACCATCAGTTGAGAGAGCAACAAGGTGTCTTGAGGTGATCAAGCTTGTCTTGTTTAGATTGGTATTTAGTCAAGAAGGGAGTTGGAGATAAATTAAAAGTTTTAGATTTAATATGTTTCCCTGAAGTGTATGGGTTGGTTCCAATTAATTTATGGGGTTGGATATTCCTAGAAAATTGAAGATTACTAAAGGACTAGTTGGGTTGGTGCCTAACTAGTGAGGGGTTAGTGCTCCGTGTGGGGTTGGTGCCTCACTAAATGTTATTTCATTTATTATAAGATAGTATTAAAAAATATGTAACAATTATTTTTATTACCCATGAGTATTTCCCGCATATCTATGGTGTTCATATGTTATGTTATTTCTTCATGCTTATGTGATTACTTCTTTATGCTTTATTATATATCTATGTCAATTTGAATGAGTAATGAATGGTGTATGGAATTAAGTGAAAATTTTGTAAATTGATTCACTACCCCATATTATTGTTTTTAATTCCAATAATTGGCATTATAAAATTTCCTTTGGAGGTGTCTTGATATCTTGAACATGATCCTAGAAGCACAAAATGGTTAGGCTTGTGAAGGTGAGTAGTAAGATGAATATGTTTATCAACTTATGGAAGAAGAAAAATTGGTGGATGCTTATTGAATATTGGAAAATGATGCATGAAAATAAGGTTTTTACATTAGAGGCATTACAAGGTGGTCTAATTGGTCGGTTAGCATGATATAAGGAAGGTGTTGTTTGGTTTAGGTCTACATATAGACCTAAGTCCTAGACCGTATTAGGTATATTGAATCATGATAAGCAATATAGAAGCATGTAAGCTAGTATAATGTTCTAGTTAGATTTTATAGGCTATTCTAAAGGTGTTCATAAATATTGAGGTTAAAATAATATTTTTTTAACCTTGAAATAAGATGTTATAAAGTAATTGTATCATCACAAAGAGATCTACAAATGAAATGATCTTGATCATCAAACAAAAAGAGCTGAGTTGAGTCTATGAAGATATCATAGATAAGCAGAGGTTTATTAGAATCTTGAGTATGTTAATAAGAACTATTTGAGGTTTATTTGAGCCTTCATGAGGTATAAAGGTATGATCATGTATCTTTGTTTTTGCGTGTATGTTTGTTAAGCATATACACTTTTAGGTGACAAGATATAATGGAGGAGTTCTAAGAAGGCATATGAAATATGGATTAGTCTGCAAGAACAATAAGGATATGAAGATCCAAGAAGATGACTATACCTATGGGCATATTTAATGATGAAAAAGGTTAGTTTGGATGATGATGCAAGTGTCTAAAACATTTGACATGAATGGTATGAAGATAGAGTATTTTTCATGAGTAAAGACAACAAAGATCTGAAGATATTCAAACAAGACTATATGCACGGTATATTAAACATAGATATAAATGGAGTGGTAGATGGATCTGTTGTAATGTTACATACTATAGTTATCTTTCTTGTAATATCTATTTTAGTAAAACTTGATGCCTATGAAGAAAAGATAAACCAAGTTGTATGAGAGTTGAAGAATGGTCTATAAAACTAATGATATTTAAGGTTGTGATTGGTTGCTCATGTGATCCATGATCTGGAGTTGATTCTAATATTAATATTTCAAGTTAGTTGAGCTCTAACATAGAGTAACAAAGTTTTAAAAATGATATTTCCTATAGCATGACATGAATATATTCAAAGGCCTAAGAATATTTAAAGTTATGTGTTGTTCTTAACAAGATATTGACTATATGTTTCCAAGAAGGTGCCTTTTAGTGGTTTGAGCCATGACAACTTATGATGCCTAAAAGGGAAGTTGTTTGATGTCATGAGGAATATATGGATTTGTTTATACCTATATAAGGTACACCTATTGACCCACAAAATTAGTGTTGAGTAATAAGGAGTGGATCTTTTTGAAATAGGTCTCCATGGGACATAGTGTTGGTATGAGGCCTAGTGAGACATTTATTTATGGTGAAGCATAGACATAAGGGGGTCATTTCCTAATGATACCCTAGGGTATCTTCATATAATGATGGTCTTTTAAGATTAAATAATATTTTAAAATATCAAATAAAAGATGAGGAAATGTAGATAAGCATGGAGTTAGGGGGAGCTAACTCATATAGATTAAGAATATTGAAGAGAAGTATGCATGGACAAAGGGGGATTTTTCTTGTTAAATGAAATAATTAGGTCCTAAGATCAATGGAATATGTGTAGATAACCTTTTGAGAGTGTATATGACCTTTGTCATTAATGTCAAAGGGGGAGAAAGACATGATGGGGATAACCAGCTTTGAGAGATGAAAGTAGTATGTTGTTTTAGAGTGTTTTCCATCAATGACAAAGGGGGAGATTGTTGAGGTATGTTCCTATAGTTATGTTTTTGGCATTAATTTTTTCATTGATGTCAAAGGATAAGGTGGATATGGTCGTTGATGTGTGGTTGACTGTTTGAGCCTACTAATGTGATCTATGGTGATCAAATGTAATCCAATGTGAAACATAGTAAGGTATGATGATTTGAGTGATTACAAGTGTCTATGAGTAGTTGAGCATGGAATTAGGATTTTTTGATTGAGAGGAAGTTTCAAAGTGAATCTAAAATGGTAGGAAGATCTTAAAAGAGGTGTGGTATGTAGTAGGTCTTATTGATAGCCTAGTTCCTAAGCATTGGAAAGGCTTGTAGTGGCATGTTGATGGTGATACAAAGACATACGAGTTTAAAGGCATGTATTAAAGTGTAAGATTATGAGATAGAGGTGATTAGTTAGTTACATGACTCTTAGAGTGAGCTAAGAGGTAAGTCCTTCATTGGAGATCTAGGCATAAACCTTATATTAAGACCCTAGAGAGTATGATGAGACTTCATGATCAGACTTGATGGCTTGTAAGATTGTGTGAACAAGGTTGATAGTGTGTGAACATGATATGAAGGTATATGACATGTTTATTACTTGTTGATGATAGTACAAGAGGTTCCCAAGTGTGTTCAAAGGTTAAAATGTAACTGGAAGTTTAAGGCCTAATATGCATAAAAACCTAATATGGCCTGATAAGGGTCAAAATGAATTTTCAAGGTGATATAATGCATGAGATAATCGATTGAGGTGTAATATGTTATGTCAAGGGTGTTTAAAAATCTTTAGGTATTGAGTTTAAGGAAGAAACATGAATTTTGGTTTTAAGGTCTTCTATGTATGTAGATTGAAGGTTTCCAAACCCGAGAAGGAACTTCTAATGTTTGTTGGCATGTGTGATAATTACATGAGAATATCAGATCTTTTGAAGATATGGAAAAATTTAATAAGAATGATTTACAAGAATTAGTTTGGAATTTTAAGGGAAATACTATATGAATAAATGTTAAGAAGGTAAATTGGTCTAAAACCCTCTCAAAACCCTCACAATGACCCAATTGGAGAGGTCTTTCTATAAATATACCATAATGGATTAGAAAGGATTATTTTATGTTTTATCATGTATATCAATCCTCCAGTCATCCCTAGGAGGTAGTGGTTTGTTAGATCAATAAGTGGAAGCTACAAAAATATGCTTGTTTCTAAAGAATTTGATGCTTCAGATAGGGTTGTCCAGGTCAAGATTTCATAATGGATGGAGGTTGAAGGTCAAGAATTATTATTGATGTACATTGTGTTATTTTTAAAAGTTATATAATATGTTTCAAATGTTTTTATCAATCAAGTTGACCTATCGTTGAATTGGTAAAGAGTAAAAATAGTGAGAAAAAGTAGTCAAAGTGAGAATGCATTTAGGGATTGGTTACAGAGATTAGGGATGATTCCAAATACTTGAGGTAATTTTTAAATAACTATACATATTATCCATGTTGATTATATTATTTTTATCTCACTAAAAATGGTGAAATTTTTTTTCATAAGATGGCCTGTATAGAGAATATGTAACAATGGAACCTAGGACAGTGAGATTGGTCTTTAAGACAAATATTTCCATTTAAGTCTATGATATATCTATTTGATTTATATATAATTATCTCATAATATAATTTTAATTATTATAAATTTTAAGGATGTATCATCATAGGTTTTAATAGTCATGTTCACCATAATTGGCTCTTAAGCTAGAATGATTGTTTTAGGTGTGCTAAGAGAAGTGAAGTGTTTGAATATTTATAACAAAATTTGATGCATGTAATGAATATATATATATTTTATTTAATACATAAATTATATATAAAATATTTATATAATTTTGAGATATAGATTTAATATTTTGATATGTGGAAGACAAAATGGCTTATCAGACTTTGTGAGGACTATGAGAGAGTGGCTTGAGAGATTGGTCTGTAAGACCAATGATTATCATTAGAGATTGATATATATATATATATATATATATATATATATGTTTATCTATAGTTATAAAATAAAATATTAATGTGGATTATAAGTAATTAAAGTGTCTTTTAAAATGATAAAGATAAACTTCTACATGGCTATGTTTTGGAGAAGAATGACCATTCTGTGTATTCATCTTACTGAGGTGAGTTTGGGGTGTTCTAATCAAAGTTGAAGAATCCATTTATTTTTAATATGTTTATTAGGTATCAAAGTTTCATGATAATTATTTGAGAGTCTTTTTTTGTCCCTATTCTAGTATGAAAAGTCAAAAGCTTTTGACTATATTTTGGAGCCTGTGTGTAGAATAGAGTGAGCTTGTTGCAGAGGTGTTTTTGTGTGCTTGGATCTTGAGTGAAGGTGTACAATATAAATTTTGGTAAACATAAGATAATTTATACTATATTAATATAATTTTTTGATTGTTTTTTTTTGAGAAAATAGATTTAATGATTTAGTTTTCTAGGATAGTGAGTAGGCCAAATAACATGGTTCAAGTGGTGAGTTAGACTAACAAGTGGAATGGAGTTATATTAATGTTATAATGGGTATATTTAATAATTTTTTTAAGTGTTTAAATAATTTTTTGAGAATAAATGTGGTCTAAGAGGTCAAAAATTTAACATGTGCTTAAGATAGACCTAATTGTATTAGGTCTCCTTTAGGCCTAATGGGGTTTTGGCCCTTAAAGGTAATGACCAACTTGTGTGATGATTGTTTCTTGTGTGAAAAATTTTTATGGGCCTATTATAAGTATGATAAAAAAATTATAATTTTTTTTCCTAACCAGTATGGGTGAAAGTAAAAGTTTGGTATAAAAGCAATGCCTAATTAACCTATTTGAGCTAGTTAAGAGTTTTGGGAAGATAAACATAGAAAAGGGTTCATTTAAGGAGAAGTATTAGGTCATTTAGGAACATAAAAATATGAATATATAATTAAAAAAATATTAAATATATTCTATAGGTGGATGATAAGGTTAATGGGCCTAATGAGCCTAAAAGAGACATGTTGAGCAAGTGAGCCTAGAAGGCTATTTGAGAGGGGTAGAAGGTTAAAGTGATCTGAATGAGGTGAGAGACCATAAATATATGCATTATAGGAGTTTTATAGGTGTATTATAGTGATTTATTTTTAGAATAAAAAATAGATAGTTGAAAAAGAGGTCACCATCAATTGAGAGAGCAACAAGGTATCTTGAGGTGATCAATCTTATCTTGGATAGGTTAGTACTTAGTCAAGAAGGGAGTTGGACCTAAATTATAGGTTAGAGATTTATAAAGTGTCCTTGAATTTCATGATTTGGTTCCAAGTAACTTATGGATTTTGAGCCTCATTGAAAGTTGGATATTGATAAATGACTAGCTGGGTTGGTGCTCCTATTAGGGTTGGCACCTCACTAAATTTTGTTTCATTGCTTATAGGATAGTAATCTAAGTGGTGTGATAGTGAGATTTATTACCCATGAGGGTTTACCACATATATATGGTGTTCATATTTTATGTTCTTTCTTCATGCTTAGATGATTAATTCTCTATGATTTACTATAACTCTATGTCAGTTTGAATGAGTAATGAATGATTTATGAAATTGAGTGAAAAGTTTGTACACTGATTCACCCCTCCCTCTTAGTGGTTGTGCTCCTAAAAATGTTATTAATAGGCATTAATAACATGTAAAAGGATTGAAAACCCCTTATTAGTAATCAAATACCTGATTTTAGTCTAAGGATATAAATCATGAAGGTATCACTAGTTCATGCTCATTTGGTCTAGCCTAGAATTATTATTCCTTACATGTGAGGTGATGGGGGATCAAGGATACTTGAAAATTAATCATTTTTGTGACCTCAATGGTCTATTTTCCTGTAATCAAGGATACAATATCCTTATGCAAGTCCATTTGGCATATGAGTCACTAAAATATTGTAAACAACTTAAGCTGAAGGTAAAACCATGACTAAAACATGCTTGACCAACATCTAAATGAAATGAATAATCCTATGTAAAACATTTGAAAATGACATTAATTGTATGGTCTTGGGTTTATCCCATTGACTAAGATAGGTAGTGCTTCTCCATTTAACTTTGAGAGTTGGAAGGCATTTGCTTTCTTCAAACTAATGATAATGTATGGGTCACTCCAAATGACATCCAAATTTGTATATCCTCTATCTTTAGCTCTATAAACATCCCACTTCAAAACCAAATCTCCTTCCTTAAAGTTTTTAAGAACAAATTTATTATCAAAATTTATCTTCACTTGGGCTTTATGAGCCTCAAGAGTATGCATTGCTTATTTTTCACCTCTTCCAACTCTATTAACTTAGCCTATCTCATTGTCATTAAATAATTTTATAACATTTACAGATATTATGAAAGATTAGGATAAGGTAACTCTAATGAAAAGGTAATTTTACCTTTCTCCCATGCACCAACATGAAGGGAGAGTTACCAATGGCTCTATCTAGTATGATTCTATAAACCCACAGGGATATTTTTAGTTTGGTATACCAATCCATCTTTTCATACTCCATTTTGATTTTAATGATTCTTATTAGGTTCTTTTTTGTAGACTCATCTAAACCATTTCCTTGTGGGTAATAGTTTAATGAATTTTTAAGATAGATCTAATGCTTAACTGTGCATTCAATAATTTGAGTGCGTATAAAATATTTAACATTTTTAGAAGTGATAGTAAATGAGACACCAAAAATTTTAATAATACCTTCAATGAAATATAGGATGGAAGCCTCAGTAGCCTCACTCAATGAAACTACTTCAGACCATCTAGTGAAATAATATGTGGCTATCAAAACCCATTTATGACTAGCACTAGATCATGGATTTATCACACTAGTAAAATCTAAACCCCATTGAATGAATGGTTGATCTATTTGGATAGAGTGAAGAGGAATGGAATATATCCTTTTATTTCTTATGAATTAAGCACACTTATTGAAAATTATCACCCATTTGTGACCATATTTGAATAAATCAAGCCAATAATAACCATCTCTCATGATTTTAATATTAGTAGTCTTTAGTTACAAATGACCACCTGATAGGCCATCATGGAACTCTCAAAACACTCTATTAGCTTGTTTATGCTTATGTTTAACCCTAAAAATATATATTAGGGTTATATAATGTTAAACAAGTTAGATATATGTTAAGGTAAAAGGGTGATAAATTATCTCTATAGTAGGAAAATTAGATGATAAACTCAGATATAACATATACTAGATTTATTAAATTGGGATAGGCTAAAAATAGCAAGTATAGTTATGTTAGATATTGAAATGATAAATAAGTAATGTAATTAATTGGTTATGATGTTGACATAGCTCTAGATCTAGAACAAATATGAATTAGACTAGAATAAGGTTTTGAAACAATCATCAAATTCTAGATTAAGTGGATCTAGAGTTACATACATTAGTGTCAGCCTTGGATGGTTGCATCGATATTAATTTCTAAATATAACACATATATCATTTATGGAATACCTATTATAAAAGGACATGACCTCATGAATTGTTATAGGTGTATCTTCATCTTTACTTTAGTGCACTCAGATTTAGGTCATGGATTGTTGTTCCTCATGAAATTTCAAATCCCTAGTTCTTCATCTTCATAGTGAACCTAGAAAAAAATGGGTCAGTGGGCACATGGTGTCAATATGAACCCAAAGACCCATTTATTAATAAGTTATTAATATATAAAAAATACTATAAAATGGCCTTAAATTGATGTATTTATCCCCTATGTGTTGGATTATGTGTGAATTATGCAATATGTAAAAAATAAGTACGCCAATGACCTAACTTTTAACTTGAAAAATCAAGTTATTAGGCTTCTCCTTCAATAATTCAGACCTATGTATGTGTTATCTCTATGATTGATATTAAAATATGAAAAAATAGGGAATATTTTCTTTATCAAGTACTTGATTCAATGATATGATAAGTTTCTTTGGTATGTGCTAGGTTTTATAGGTGAGGAATGAATGAGGGTTGATATTGTATTTATATCAATCCCTTTAGAGAAATAACTCACATTAAATCACTTATTTTGACCATTATAATATGTTTTATTTGAAAATTGGATGACTTTAAGGCATTACACATTTGCATCAGAGTAGGACACCTATGTCAACGTAGGTGTTTGTCTGAGATTCTAGTGTCTATGGAGTAGGAAAGTAGGTATAGGATTATAACTTGTAGAGGTGAAATATAAACATGTTTTAATAATTCTAGGTAAGATATCAAGTATGGGTCATCAATATAAGACTAGTTAAACCAAGATATAGTTGAAAGGGAATAAGATAGAGTAGATGCAAGGATTCCAAAAATGGGAAAGGTCTATAACTAAGAGGAATAACCAAGGTTTGAGTTTACCAAGTGTATAAGAATGAGGGAATATATAATCCATAAATATCATCTACATTACACCCCTTCAATATAATAGTGAAATTGTTAGTTTAAAAGAGAAAAAATGCATACATAGGTGTGTATAACAAACCTTGCCTTTGCTTGAATCTAATTTGAGTGATTTATTGGTGAATGATCTAAAACCAAGAGTATGTTATAGTACATAATTAGTGAATATAATATAAAATTTAAATTATTTAAAATATTGAAATTGAAAGATCAAGGGTTAGGAGTACACTTGTGTATCGATGTAACTACCTTACCTATTAGAAAGTTGATTTAAAAAGATATATCATTGTAAGGATCTGAAACTAAGATTAGGACACATATATATAAATTTTTAAATTGGATATATCTATGGAGATAGAGATAAAGAGATATTGGAAGGCGCGTGCCCCTAACCTTGGATAAAAAGGTGAGTTTTCACCTAGCAATAGAAATTTTCTTAACCATACAACCCAATCATACTTATAACTTGGTGATAATGAGTGAAAAAATTCAAATCATACTATCAAATGGTGAGGTTGGATGATATTTCTAAGTCCAACCTACAAACTTGGCAAGACTAAGTGATTTAATCAACTTAACCATACCAAAAATGAACCAACTAATATAGTAGATAGGCTCAATATAATCCATAAAATTCCAACCTGGTGAGTGATGATAGTCCTTGAGAGTGTTTTGAATTATAAAACTAATTTGGATTTTGAAATATTATATGCAAATTGCATATCATATGCACTTTAGATATGTATCATGATGAAACTATGTATAACAATGGTAAAAATGTATAGAATTATACCACAACTATGAATCTAGATTATATAACTATGTGGTTAGGACAATTTGAAAAATATGTGTGTAAAAAATTATTCCAAAGAATACCCACACTATATATGGAGAAATATTAAAAACTTAAATAAGTGCCAATGTGGAGGCAATGTTTCCAAAATATGCCCCCACTAAATTTGGGTGTGTTAAAGATCGAATAAGTGTGAACAATATGCTTCCAAAACATGCTCCCACTAAATCTAAAAATTGTTACAAATGTGAATAAGTGTAGAGAACATGCTTCCAAAGCAAGCCCCCACTAAATCTAGAAACTGATATAAATACCAATATGGAGGACATGTTTCCAAAACATGCCCCCATTGAATCTAGGTGTGTCAAATAATAAATAAGTGTGGATAACATAATTCAAAAGTGTTCCCCCATTGAATCTAGAAACGATGCCAAATGTGAAGAATATGTCTCTATGACATACCCATATTTTAGGTGAGGGAAGAATATAAATGAGTAGTTACCTCACCTCAAAAGGATAAGACAAGTGAATGATCTATGAATGGAACCATGTAACATATAGAAGAACATGTCTAGGTAAATGTAACATTAAAGAACATAGAACAATGTAATCATATGAAGGCCTAAGGTACATGATAAATATCATGGAAACATTTATATAGTAAAAATACAATCTCAACAATAAAGTAAATACACACACAAGATCACTCAAAATCAAGTCAACATACAATGATCCTAAGAGACCAAAAACAAGGGGCATGTTAAAATTACACACAATTAAAGGGACTTGAATTAGTCAAATGTCCACAAAAATAAGGACTACATATTTAAATTTACATACAATGAATAATTGCATATTCAATTGTCAAAGAAGGCACACATGGGCATTGGGGCAATAAATATAGGAGCATAATAAAATGCTCGAACAAGAAAGAAAATAGCAAACATGACACTTAAGTAATTGCATATAAGAAATCATAAGTAACTAACATAAACATATCATAGTATCCCATGGATCATATGTGTTATTAAAAAATTTCAAGTGCATATCATATCAAGTACCCTATGAAATATATAATCATGGATAAATGCACGTGTAATTATGTATAAGCTAAAACATGATAATGAAAAGTGATCTTCAAACCATATAACTTATGAGTATCAAGATCAAAGAAGTAGATTCCCCCAATATGCACATGACATTATTAGAGAGAAATCTAAATATCTAAAATAAGAATAGATCATTTATACATGTATTCCTATATTAGATTCAAATAGAATAATGAAACACATGTGTATGTATAAGTAATTGATTTTTTATCCATCAACAAGAAACTAACACATAGATGCAAAAAATACAATAAAAACATGTTTTATGGTAAAAATATTTTTGGAGTTTTGAATGTTTTTTTTTTTTTTGGTATTTTGGAATATATGAAGAGACCAACCTATGATCCCATCCAAATAATGGTCATATTTATCTCCTCATCAAAAAGTTGGTGCAAGGAATTTGTGGTATTATCAAGGATTATGTGTAGGTAAAATATCTATCATTGTAGTTTCTATGATTCTCTATATATGTATAATAGGACTTTGAGGTCATGAAGTGGAAAAAGAAAGAATATGGGTTTGTAGAACCCATATCTATGTGATCTATGGTTTCTTTGGAATAACAATAGTAGAAAAATGTTTAGGTGATCTAGATGTCTGAGTATGGTGTGTAATAGAATATGGGGATTTTATGGAATCCATTGTATGTCTCTGATGTGATGGTTTATAAAGTAATGGTATTCTAGTAAATGGTATTACCTATTTATTTCCATTTTTTTATGTTATAACCTTAGTAGGTTTGATAGTTAGATGCATGGGTATAAGTTTTTCTTGTTCAAGAAGATGCTCATATGGGGTTTTAGAGACTATAATTAGTTAATTAGAATGAATGTCTTCAACACACCCATGTACTATAGAAGTTAAAAATCAAAGAGTATGGATCTAAGGTCTTCCCAATAACATATCAAATATTCCTAGGGAAGGTTTAACTAAAAAAGTAGTAACCACATGTACAAGACTGATGTGCAAAGGTAGGTCAATATCACTAAGGACCTTTTGGGAGGTCCCATCAAATGTTATAATTAATCTAGTAGAAGGATGAAAATCATGATGAGTATAATTCAAATGTGAAATTAATGTCATGGTGTAGACATTTTCACTTGAACCATTATCAATCATAACATTATGTATAGGCTGGTGATCAAGGAATGCTCAAATGAATAAATAATAAAGATTAGAGTCATCATCCTTGATATAAGTATCATCAAAATTAATAGAATGTATATGTATTGTATAAGTACCAATAATCCCATATAATGGGTGCCCATAATGTGATGGAAGAGGATGTGCATTATATTCCATTTTAACTTTTGGATCCTTCTTAGAATGTTCCTGTAAAGGATTGTTAAATATTTTTTATTTCTTGTGATCACCAATTTGTGAACTTGATTCATTGGGAAGATCATCAAATGTAATATTTTGGTCATAAATAAGGTCTTAGATATTATGATTCAAGGTAAAAAAATTATCTGCATAATGTCCTAGTCCTTGGTGATAATGATAATAACCATTCACATCATATATTTTGGGTAGAGGTCTATTCATATCAACCTCTATAAGATAAGGGAGAGATATAAGATGACACTCTACTAAAAATGGGAGTAATAAAGTAGGAGACTCAAGTAAGTGTGTAAATTATCTCTTTGGTGCATTACATAAGACAAGATAATTAGGCTACTATGAAAATACATTAACCATGGTGATTATTTCCTAGTTAGGATAAAGAGGTTTTACCTTATAATTTGGTTTTATTGTAAACTTGGTATTGGATCTAAATGAAGCTGGTGTGTTTATTACATAATTGAGATTATTTCATAAAATAAGATTCTTTTCATGGTCCCATACAACATGGCATAAGTCCTAAAAATATTTGAACTTCTTGAAAACAATGTACTCATGGAAAGGAAAAAACAAACTTTGCTTGAATATGTCTTTCAACTCCTTATTTTTCATAAGATTGGTCATTTTAGAAAATATTTTATTTTACCTCAAGACATATTCATTGATAGGTTCATTTTCTCCTTATTTTATTTTGGCAATTTGAGCATAGCAAACCTTTTCAAAAATATTAATGGAAAAGTGTGCTAAAAATGATATGCAAGAGGTTTGAATGCTTTCCTAGATTGGAGAGGTAAATCATAGAACCACCTCAAAGCATAATCCTTGAGGCTTCTTAGGAATAATTTCATAAAAATTTTATAATTGGAGGCATAGTCAAGGTATGACACATAAAAGGATTGAAGATGTTGTTCAGGATCACCCTTTCCATCATAAAATGTGAACTTAGGTGACAAAAAACTAGTTGGTAAAGGATGTAAATATATCTCAAGTGTTAGAGGGTTATGTAACATATCTTAGGAATGAATAGCATGATGAGACTTTAAAGAATTTTGTTCAATGTTTGTAACATTATCCTCCAAAATATTTATAACTTGAAGGAGTTTTAGAACTATGGACACATTGGGATTTAGATTCGCAATTCAAGTAAGCACTGTTGAATTTCTAAGTCACCCATTATTTGTGTAAAACTCACAAAAATAATATAGATTGTTTGCATGCCCATAAGTATCAAGTTATTTAAATCAATCCACATGCAAACATCTCATATCTATGCTCATGACAAAAGTAGACAATTCATATCCATGAATCAACTAAGTGTTGACTTGTATTCACAAAGTGTTTTTAATGTGTGCACCATGTATGAACTATCCATAACATAAGCAAAAATGGTGTGTAGGATAGACGGAAAAAAAATATTTATCTTTAGATTGTGCACTCCTATTCAAAATATTTTTTATGCCCCCATGATAAAGTCTCATACCAATTCATAGGATCCCACTTCTACACTCTCATAAATCATAGAGTGTGATCTATGTTGTGCACATGCTACTTCATAGACTATTGTGGAATCTAGTATAAAGGAAAGACTTGAGAAGACTATTTAAAGGGGGATGTGGCACATAAGGGTTAAAATTCATTCAACCCTATATAATGATTCTATATCTATTCACTTTACCTACTCATGGCTCATTACACAATCTAAGTATGTAGCCCTCTAAAAAGAGATTCACCCTTAAGGCATAAGGTAATGTTTCCTAAAAAGACATGTAATAATTACATGGTAGTTCAAGAGAGACACATGTAGTGCTTGACAAGTGGTGGTAAAGTATAAAGAGGTAGTTGAAAAAGTAGTTTATAGGTGTTTAAGGCCCTTTTAGAATAATTAAATGCATAATTAGTTGTTAGACATTAGAATATGATCACACACCATCCCTATGACTATTCTAAAGATCTTCCATTCTCAGACATACATGTGAACCTAGAATAATCCTACTACCAACTCCCATATTTGAATCATTAATAAAATTTAATAAGCATGGACACAACATTGTAGTAAAATTAGAATACTATATATTCCACCCCAAGGGGTACATTTATTGTAAAGGTCTTGATCCATTATAAAATCCTTGTTCTTAATTATAATAAAAGGGGGGTCAAAATATTTTTGGTAACCTCACATTGTCAAAATTTTCCATCCAAGATCACTTTTATTGGTTGAACCTTGCATGATAATGAGAATAATTTCACTTCCCTCTATTCTTATTACACTCTATGTGTTATTTATGTTTCTTGATATTTTTTTGTGGGTAATGTTCACCCCTTTCGTCACTATCCATTCCTAGCACCTCTATTTTGAACTTAGAACTCACTTATAGGTCATGTTCTGTGCACATACAGTTTGTTTAGACATTATCTATGGATAATTTGTCATCCCTCTTAGTGTTACACTACATTCCTATTCCTCTATATGAAACACTTATGCATTTGTAGTGTCTTTGATGGAGTTTATGTGATAATGTATTTTTCTCAAATATTTGTAGAATGTCCATGGAAATAGGATTACTTTCTCTATTCTTAGTGTATCACCCTTTTATTTTTCAAAAAATTATTTCCTTCTCCATCCATTTTCCCTTAAAAATCTTATTTTTATATTAGTGGTAGATTTACCTTTATGCTCTTTAGGTCTATGCACTAGTCTTAAACTAGGTACATTTATAATAGAAGAAATTTGGCCTACTCCAAAATATCCTCCCAAGGAGCACAAGATACCCACACCTTGGGGACATTCCCATTATTATGACAAGACAATTGATGCTCCACATGTGAAGGTGAGAAATAAAACTTCCATGCCCAATTCTTAACACTTTTGTGCCCTACGTAAGGCATTCATGCTTTGCACCCTACCATAAAATGCTACACTATAAACCATCCATGGGTGCACATTTCAAACCAAAACAGTTTATGGCATGCCTAGTGAGACAGGTTTGAAGAAAGAGCTATGGAATCAAAGCT
Organism: Torreya grandis; assembly: GCA_037957365.1. Classification (NCBI taxonomy): domain Eukaryota; kingdom Viridiplantae; phylum Streptophyta; class Pinopsida; order Cupressales; family Taxaceae; genus Torreya; species Torreya grandis. The sequence continues at coordinate 4,881,556 of JARHVA010000129.1, forward strand.
ACCCTTAACTATAAAAGTGGTGTAGATATTCAATAAGAGCACTTGGTGACTCCAAGTAATTATAATTCATAAAAATAAGCCCAAAATATACATGCCAAGACAAATAAGATCATCTATGAATGGTATTGATTTCCATTTCATTGAGCTTTCAGTGCCCTCTAGAATAAGAATAGTAAGAACATCTCTATCTCCTATTAGGAGAAGGAGTGGGTTGAGATAGTCATCCCCTAGAGCTCAGTCTATATCCCATTTGGAAGGTTCCCTATACATAGAGGGAGATTATTCCCTATCCCTTTCATGGTTACACATAGATATCAATTGTTTGTACCTTTTAATGGAGTCAGTCCATTTATTCTTGCCCAATATGATGACATTCTAGTCACAACCCTCAAAAGTTTATCTTACTTTATTGGTGAAAATACAACTTCCCCTATAGATCATATTTAGGATGTTGAAAATATTTTATTAGTACACCATATCACCTAAGATAATGTCACAATTAGGATACTTTCCTCTTATTTCAAAAATAAAGCAATGTAATGGTATTGAAGATTAAAATTGAATTCTATCCATAACTAGGATGAACTCAGGGAGGAACTATCCAAGTAATTAGAGGATTGGATTGACCACTTATACCTAATATAACAACTCACAACTATAAATTGATCCCCATATTATATGATGGTTGATTTCAATTTAAGGTTCTAGAGAGTTTGGGATAGGATACCACCCTTGTGTAATCCATTTCCAAACACTAGATTTTTATATTTTTAAAAAGTTTTTAACAATAATATAACTATGATGATTTAATCCATGGGAGGCATAGTATTACCTAATGCCTATGAAGTTACTATGCATGCATAACATTATTTCATGAAAGTGGGTAAAATTATAGCTAGACCCTCTATGCCTCTATTTTTAGAACCTCCTCCTTCCCAACCAATTTCACAACCTATGTTAGCACCTATCCATGCCATAGTGAGCCCACAAAATTCATATACTATTTCTCATAATAAATTGCATAAGGTTAAAACACAATTTTAAATCTTTCAAAATGAGCTTGTTATCCTTAAAAGGTACCAAACATAATGCCTCAGAACTCATCAACCCTTCACTTAACAATACCAATCAAGAAGACCTCTTTATAAAGGCAACATGAAAAGACAAAATCAACTCACATACAATAGAATGCCTTATATGCCAAAATTTGACACTGTTGGCACCTCTAGAGCCCTTATACCTATGACAAATAATCATGTGTAGGATCTTGAATGATTTTTACCATGTAGGCAATTACATAATCAATCTACATGAATAAATGGATTCATGAACCAAGAACTCATGGTGAAAATTTTTGTCTCAACCTCAAGAGAAGATGAATACCATAACTCTACATGAAGGATAAATTCAAGTAATAGAGTATCAACAAGATGGGTCTACTCCTATCAACTAGTAGGAGGATAAATTCAACTATGTAAATTAGAGTGGTGCATCAAGAGAAGGAATCACCCCAGTTGACTTCAATAAAATATTCAAAAATAAATTGATAGAGGAGGCCTTACCAACTCTAGCACCCTTGCCTTTAATTCCCTAGATTAGGTACATCATTACATTAACCAAGGTACCTAAAAAACCGTCATTATGCACTGAACATAATATCCAAAGAAAAGAACCAAAGGAATCTCAAATTACCTTCAACATAGTTGAATAGATGAAGAAGATGAGCCTCAATATAACCATGTGGGACACTCTTGTTATTCTATCTAAAAGGAATTTACTACAAGATGCTCTAAAAAGCTTTAAATAATGTAAGACATTATAACTTATGCCTTCCATATCTATGAGTCTATTCCAACCCAAAGTGGAAGAAACACAAGTGCATAGTAACACCAAGATAACCCCATTCTATATCTCCTTGATTATTGGCCAATAGCTAGTACATAATTGCATTATCAAATCATGTGTGAGTAGCTTGATGATGCTAAATAAGATCATAGATACACTCAAAATTGCATATTCCCTTATTTCAAAAGGATTGGTTTAGTTATATGGCACAATAGTCAGTACCATGGGAATCCTTAAATATTTGAATCTTACACTTCATACATATCCAAGAATTTCAATTGTGTAGGATATTGTAGTCATTGACTTACCTCCCTAATCTGCCATCTTCTCTCCTAAGATTTCATGACAAAGATGGGTGGATATTTATCCTTAGACTAGTTGCACATGTTACTCATAAATAGATAAAAGACTAAGGTGACCATCAGGGTTGAACCCATCTTCAAAATTCAATTTAAACCATAGTCTCCTAGAATATTTGAATTGAATTGTGTGATGTTTGATCAAGAGGATAATATGACTCTTCATGAAGCCACAATGCCACTTGAAGAGATCCCATATAATTTTTTGGATGAATGGGAACATGAAAATTATGAGTGTAACCCATATGATAATGTAGAGGAGATATGGATAGGTATGTACTACATCTTAGAGGAGGATTCCATACTACCCAAGATTGTAAAGGTGCAAGAGAATCCTAGGGGTACTTGGAAATTATACTTCAATGGTTCCTGAAGTAAAAGTGGTGTTGGAGTTGGTGCAATGTTAATCTCCCCTAAAAAGGAGAAATATTTCCATTCCTTTATGTTGTAATTAATTTTCATGAATAATTATATAGAATATGAGGCACTGATCCAAGGTCTCCAACTTGTGCAAAAGAAGGGAATCAAGACACTATAGACATTGGGTGATAGTGAACTAGTTTTTAACTAGGTTAGATCATAGATCATGACCAAAAATGGATTAATGAAGGCTTAAAAACATAGAGTGTGAGATATGATTGAAGTTTTTGATGCATTCAATATTAGTTCCATACCAAGATATAGAATATACATGTGGATAGACTTGAAATTTTAGGTGCACAATATGACATTCCACATGACATAATGGATTCAAAACAACTTGTCAATTTCATGATCATAATGGTAGTCCCTCTCAACATAGATAATTGGTAGTTATTTAAAATTTATGAGTAGATTATAAACTTCCTACAGGATGAGTCAAATTCTACACCAAGAACCAATTGCATTTGCAAACCCAATATGAAGATCAAGTCATCCAATTAAATGGAAACAATCTACCAAAAGGGTTAGTTACCATATAAATCATCTTCAATTCTGATGACCAACTAAAAGGATAAAATTAAAGCATGACAATAAAAGAGGAAGTATCTACACAAGTACCCATTTTTAAAGGAAAAGTCCTAAAAGTTGGCAAGGCATGATCACCACCAAAAATTAAGATATTTATTGAACTTAATAAGAGATATGATGATATATTTGCATGGATTTATAAGGACATGAGTGGTTTTTATCTAAGTTTAGCACATTACACAATTGAGATCAACCCTAGTGCACATCCAGTCTACTAAAAGTAGATTCTTGTCAACCCAAAGATTAAGGCCTTGATGAGAAAGGATCTCTCAAATCTCATTAAAGCTAGTATAATACTTCTAACTAAACACTCTTTGTGGATGGAAAAATTAGTCCTAGTGTAGTATAATAATGGGTAAATCCATCTATGTGTAGACTTCAAAGATCTTAACAAAGCCTCCCTCACAGACCACTATCCCCTCCCACCACTGGAGTGGATCCTAAAAATGATTGTTGTAGACACTTGAAACTAGCTATAACTAGTCTTTAACTAGACTTCAGACTGATTCCTACCAAATATTGTAAATCAAGCCTAAAAATCACTAAATATCCCAAATTTGCTTTCACATAATTCAACAAAGCTCAAAATCATGGTGAGGCATCCCTATTTGGGGTAATTTATCATATACAATAATAACCTCTCACGAATTCATCCCTAATCACCTTGTGGCATCACAACAATTAATTTAGCCTATGGACCTATTACATGGGGTACTTACACACTTAAATCAAACCTTGAAAGAGCTAAAAGGCTAATCTAAATTAATTAAAAAATTAAACATGATTAAATGCCTAGTTTAATGATCCATTTGAAATTAATGAATATCTAAAAAAGGAAATTCAAAATTCAAAATATCCCAACCTTTCATCATTGCCTTTATGAGTTGTCAAGCTCTTTGAAAATATCCTAAAATATCTAATTTTAAGATCCATGACTATTAATTATAAATCATAATTAATTGACAAATATTAACTCTATTGGGGTTATATTTGACTCACCTAGGTTAACTTTGAACCCATTCTAAGCCTTAACTCAACCCTAACTCACCTTAGGTGAGATTTAAATCCTTAGGCTATAAATACAAGGTCATGCCCATTCATTTTTAAGCTCTCATAAGTTAAATTTATAAAGTAAATTTGGATAAAGATAATCTATTTTATTACAAGTAGTGTTATAATTCCAAAATCTTAATTTGATCCATATCAAAGCCATGGTGCCAAAGAGAGAAGGAACCAACAATCTTCATTTGTCAAAGACTTCTTGATGCACAAGTTGAAAAAGACACTCAACAAAGCATTTGGAGATCCCAAGGAAGGTAAAGGATTTTATTATATTTTATGTTTTAGTTGTGATTTCATTTAGTCTTTGTTACTAATCTCTCCCTAGTATCTAGGCTAGGAGTGTAAGTGTTATTATGTTTATTTGAGTTTTTATTGCTTGAACTAACATTATACTAACATCCCTTCTTAGATTCCTATGAATCACATAATGGAATTCCTAATGGGACCATGCACCCCATGAAGTTGCTTCTAAATCCTTTTAGAGCATTATACTAATCATTTTCATGTAAAAAATTGAGCTTGCTAACCAAAACTGGTGAAAATTGAAGGCTAACCTTTTTTTTAAATTTGTGAAGTTACCCTATGCATTCATGGTTTTGCTCTCTAGATTCATGATATTGTAGTAATATTACAACTCACACATTTGTATTTTTGTCTCTATTTCTATGTTTTTATTTAACTATCACTTTTCTACTAGCTATCTTCTTCCTACAAGAACTTTTTGTGATATTTTAATATCATGACTCTGACAGTTACGATATCATAATACCATAATTTTCTAAGTTACAACATTGCCTAACCATCAACGATATTGCATCTTGACTACTAGCAATTTATCTTAACTTTATGGGTTAAGTTATAATATTATGACTCTTAGAGTAGTGATATTACCCCGTGTTTAGTGATTTTGTAACTAGAGTATAGATATTTGATTTTATACTCTATTTTATTTCAAGTTGTGGTATTATATTGATAGTCATAGTTTTTAAGATTTATAGTCTTGCTCTGTGTTTTATGGTTTTGCACTGTGTGTAAACCAAAGAGAAATATTTTGGAAGTGATTTGTTCATTCATGAAGTGATTCTAAGCATAAATACTTTATAACATGTTTTTCAAAACCTAAATTCCACAAGCAAACATTTAAAACACTTTTCACTTTTAAATTTAACATTTTAAATTAGTGTTTTAATAATCTTGTTATTTACACCATTTTCATTTTGTCAAAAGTTTTTAAGAAACAAATGACAACGAGTTAAAACATTTTCAAAACATCTCATTTTGGCAATTAAAATGGGCTTTAAAGACTTAGTTACATGCTCTTAAGAATGTTTATTTTATGCTTTTTTTTTGTTAAAAGTTATTTATTTCAAGAAAAATGATTGATGCATGTATGCTCTCCCCTCATCCCCTTTAGGGAACTCAGGTGACCAAAAATTATCATTCATTATATCAATAATTTTAGTCTAAAAGTGTGAAAATAACATCATTACAGACCTCCTCAAATCTGTATGGTTAGAGTGACCCAAATGTGACCCTAAAGTATTTTCATTTTTCTTTTGTTTTCATGTATTTTGGCTTGTGAGCAGGAGTTCATCACCTCCTCATAGGTTCTCTAGGGAAGTGTTGACCTAGTAACTCATCTCCCACCATTATTTCAACCTACTCCATGGTGGGGTATACAAATTGAGGTTGACTTAAAAGTTTGCTTGTTTGAGTGGTTAAATAAGCTCTATTAGTAAGAGACTACCTCAAACCATAGGGGCAACTCAGACATCACACTACATTGATAAAATGATGTATGTAGTGGTTATGAAAAGGACAAGACTTTTTCATAACAAGATAGTTGACATAGATCCAAATGACATGAGAATCTCTTGTGTTATCCACACTTGGGACCATATATAAATGTGAAAAAATTGATAGATTAGAATAAACCCACTTATCATGGACATACTATTGATGCAAGGCAAGTAGCCCAAAGCTCCATGTCTCTGTACAAAATATTTGGAGAAGAGGGAGACTTAAAACCCTACTTTTCATGGACTTTTATTTTTGGATTAACATTGGAAATCCTCCCAAGATTAAGTATATTGATGGAATTTGATAGTACTATGCAACCTTATTAGTTTTAGGATTTAGGATGTTACACTTAGGTGTTTGTATCATTTTATTCTTTATTACATGGTTTTTTTGAGTTAAACTATCCATTTTTGTCTATCTTTCCATTTTTTAATGAGTTTTGTTTATAAATCACTCCATTATTTAAAGCAACATTATGCCATCCATTTGGCACCATACCTTTACCTTAGTCTTTTGGCAAATCTTTATTTGTACCTCACTTGATTTAAAAGGGTGTCATTATGTTGCCCAATTTATTTAAAGTTTTATACCTTTAAGTCTTTCAACAAACCATTGATCATATCTTTAGATTATGATAATGTTGTTACTCTACTTTAATCATTTCATAAGCTTATTTTCCTTGGCTTCAAATTCTAATTTTATAACTAAAATCACGTGTGCCTTTGGGATATTTACCTAGTACCATTATGCCATTCATTTTTGTCTAGCTTGTTATTTGTTTAAAGAGCCTAGTTTCTAAATTTAATTTTTAATTAGCCTTGACAAGTTCAAATACAAACATTGATTTATTTCTTCCTATGCCTTGTGTAATTGTGGTCTAGACATCAATCTTTCTCTTTTGGTTTTTGAAACTTAGGTTAATTCTTTACCCAAATTAAAAACTCTTATTTGTGCCTTTATTTGGTATAAATAGCCTATCTTATTTATGCCTTATGTAAATTGACCAAGTTCATATCTAAATTCAAATGCATAGTTTATGCCAAAGTGTTTTAGACTTGTTAGATTAAATCTTTCACCTTATTTTTAAAGTCTAGCTTTGATGCCTTGTTTTTCCAAAAAGACCTAGCGTATGCCTATTTTGAGCCTAGATTTTGTGATGCATTTGGCCAAAAGACCTATCAAATTTTATTTTATTATATTATACTTGTTTGGAACACTTTGTACCTATATTTTGGAATTCCTATTTTCATTCATCCACTTGACATTTTGTGTAATACATTTGAATTAAACATCCAATGTTAGATTGTTTTGTACCATGTTCTAACATAGACCCTTTTTGGAGATATAGATCCATCATTTGTGACCAAGTTAGACCAATTTTAAAAAATTTGTCCTTTGGACATTATTTTTTAAAGTTTATATAACTTTAATCCCCTTTCATAAAACATTTATCATTGATTTGAATATATCTCATTATACTCCTAGTAGAGCCATGTACAATCCAAGATATGGTAATGTAGTCATGCAAGATTTTTATTCAATAACCTTATGGTGATGATGTAATTTGTGAGATGGATACTTATCCACATTAAAACACTCAATTTAGGGAACAAATCTAAGATCCTTTAGTTCACTATTTAGTCAACACCACTCTATAATTAGAGTAGGACCAAAAAATAAATAGTGTAGTACCTAACTAGCGTACCATCAATTATAGGCCAAGTTCAACAACAACCATACTATGTTATGATGAAATATACATATATACCTATTTATTTGATAATCACTTGCTTTCAAACAAGGATGAAGTTTTAATCAGATCTGTAGAGGTAGGGGCCAAGTTTCTAGTAGAATTGCCCCAAATAAATTTACCAAGTCTAGTTAGATTTCCTTTGAATATGCCTTATAATCAAAACATTGAACAAGACTCTTATATCAATCCTCAATCTCTAGTGTTGATACTATATCAGAACCCACATATTCTTGTCATATGAAAAGGCCCCATAAAGGACAATTTTATACAGATGTAGACAACATACTAGACCTATTTGAACTTAACACATAATTTCAATAACATGACCATGTCAAATGCTCCATTAATCAAGCTAGCTCCCTAAATAGGGGTCTTAATTAAATTAAAAGGCTAAGAAAATTTGGGTATAGACCCATTCATGCAAATTTATTTAGCTATTAACATGTTCAATGCCCTAGTTATCGAAGAGGTGTCTTTTACTTCTACATAGATGAATGTGCCAAATGGAGTGGATAACATGTAAGTGTCATCCAATCTATACCAAAGTGGTGTAATTTTAAAAAAAAAATATCCCATAATAAGTGCCTTTATTTAATGCCATGATTGGTTTGAAAATTTATGGGGAAATAACTTCTACTTCTCAACCACAACAAACTACCTTTAATCCTCAACTAGCTACTTTTTCAAGCACACAACCATAAGGATTAAGTAGTCAGACAATAACTAATGCCTTAACATGATGAATTTTACTCCAAAAAGATAGATGATGACTAATATTACATAAAAATATGCCCATCCAACATACCAATACATTAGATATCAAACAATTTTCAACCTCAATAGGGGAAACCAATTTTCCACCTCATTGGGTTGTAATAAATATACGTCTTCAATCACAAACCAACATGCCTTCATAACTTCTATCTAATTTAAAATGTATGTCTATTGGTGAACAAAAAATTATGAACACTCTAAAAATGCCTACATCCTAATAAGGGTTCATGTATTAATAAGTTAATGGTATTCCATAAGTATCGATTAGGCAGTGATTGCCCTTTATTCCCAAAATGCCACAAATTCAATGATAGGGACTTGGTTCACAAGTTCCCCTTATTCAACTAGGTTTGATTGTTTGTTAATAAGTCCCTATTTAACCTTATTAGGCACAATAATTTACTTAGAGCCATATCCTTCTATCTCAAAGATAATTCTACTAAAACTAGGCCTATATACCAAACCCAAACTAGAATATCACACTGTAATGCTTGCAATTTCAACAATCACATCCTAATTTTTCAATGTTTATTCTTAGTAAATTCTAACCAAACCAACCTCCCATAACAAACCATGCCTCCACTATACACTAGTCAAAGTAATCCACTTTTGACTTCCCAACCTCCCCCTTAGACTAATATTTCTTCTAGTTTCCTAACACAAGAACTGCAACAAATGAAGGATGTAATTACCACCATCCAAGATAAGAAATATACCAGGAAGTTTAATTTATATGATGTGTGTTCCTACCCATTCAACATGGAGGATATATAAATAGAATTTCCTCTAGGGTAAAAACCATCAAGGTTTGATAAATACAAGGGTAAAAGAGACCTTAAGGCCCATTTAACCAAACTATTTATCACTTGACAACCAATGGCTTATAGTGACACATATCTCCTAATTTTGTTTCATCAAAGTATAGAAGGAAAAGCCTTATAATGCTTCCTAAAATTTGCCAAGAACTCAATCTCTAATTTTGATGACCTTTCAGACAAGTTTGTGTAACACTTCTCTTACAATCCCATGCATGAGATTTCATTAGTATATCTATCTCAAGCCAAAAATAAGTTTGATGAAATTTTGAAAATCTATCTAAAATGATGGAGAGCACTTTCTAATCCTTTACTCATAGTTTACCAGATAATAAATTAGTTTTTGTGATTACCAAGAATTTATATAGTGAGATATTTTACCATTTGGAGCTATAGTGCACATAAACTTTTAAGGAAATAATCAAAAAAGGCTTTTTAATAAAAAAAATCCCTCATTAACAAAAGGATCATCAATATTACCTCATAAAATCAAAACTAGAATCAAAACCAAGGAAATGACTAAAATAAAAACCACAACCAAGTCCAAGCATCAACACCATCCCAAGACAATAATTATGAATGATACAAGCAATTTAACCACAATGAGAATGTTGTTGGGAATTGAACAATCAAGTCATGACATTTCTAAATGGTGTAATCACTATCTAATCAACAAATACTATAAATGAAAATCACTCCTCACCAACAACCTATTCAAAAAGTATGGTCTTCACAGTATCCTAGACCAGCTCAACAAATGCAACATTTACCTTTGTAAACCCCTCTTCCAAGGAAAAATGGCCTATGCACCACATTTTTACTGACCTTGGAGAGCATATTGAATCCATTTTTTACAAACTAACTGCCACTAATTTTATTTGTTGGCTTATATCAAAGCGCTATCTAGAGAAAATTCCTTATCTAGATTGGTATAGACAAAATGAGTTTTGTGAATACTATGAGGTTAATAGGCACAACCTACACTATTGTGTGTAAAATAAACATCTCATTCAAAATATGTTAAAAAATTAGGAGATAACATTGGATGATGAAGTTTCTACATCCAATAAAAATTTGGGTATTTATCAAAAACCCTTTCCATAACATAACAATAACCAATAATAGCAACAACAAAGGCCATAATAATCATAATAATAGTATCAATACTTAAGACAACAAAAATAATATTAGCAATAACAAAATTGACATCATCTAAATAGATGGAACTAAGTCCAGAATGATGCCAACAACCAAAAAATTTACCATACAGTTGCATATGACTACAAAAAATTTGTAGGCCATATTACTGGAGGTCATATTTATACCATGTCCATCAATCCAAGACCAAGTATCAACTGAACAAAACTATTGCTAATTAATCTCAACTAACCAACCTATGTCAGTGACCCTTCCTTGACTTGGGATAACATACAAGTGTACCAAAAAGTAAGGATTACTTCTTTTGGACCTTATACTGATAACTCATCCTTGCCTCATGACCACATACAAGTGTACTGATAGTTGAGACTTATCCTATCTAGCCCCAATCCACCATCATTTACTATCAACAATCATCATGTATCTAATCTTGATTATTCAATCACAACTTAGTGGTCAAAGATTACCATCCTAGGCCCATATCCATCTACTGTTACACCCATCCAACCCACCATTATGGCTAAGAATAAGCCATATACCACTGTGAAATAAAATAAATTTGATATTATGGAATAACTTCAGAAAATGCCCACAAAAATCTCAATTTTGGATTTGTTTCATATGTTCGCCATCCATAAGAATATCTTAATAGATTTTCTTGGCCAATCCCAAGTTCTAAATGACATAAGCCTTAACAAATTCCAAGATTTGGTTAGAAATGTAGCCCTAGGCCAATAGTTATCCTTCGACCAAAGTGATATGCCATCACTTGGCCCTCTGCATAACAATCCATTATACATCGAAGTTGTGATCATATGACATAAATTGGAGCATGCCCTCATAGATAATGGATTAAGCCTAAATATTGTGTCTCTAAATCTCATCAATAATATCAAATACATAACAACTAATCTTTAGCTATAAAATATCACAATCAAGGCCTATGACAATGAAGAGTGAGAATCACAAGGTACCATCAACTTGTCAATTATCATTGGGACATTGACCCATGATACATTATGCCATGTGTTATACTTATATTTATCATATAATTTACTCTTTGGTAGACCTTGGATACATAAGATTCATGAAATCCCTTCAATATTACACCAGTGTATGAAGTTCTCTCATTAGGGCATGGAGGTCACCATTCACAAAGATTTGTAGCCCTATGAACATTTCAAGCATTTGGAGGTTGAGTAGGAAAGCTATAACTATGATTTTGGATTGAATCTAGTTCCCAAAAAGAACAAGGGGAAAGAAATTCTTATTGATTTACTAGAGGTCAATTACATTAACCCAACACCCTTGATTCATATTCCCACATTCCACCTCCTGAAATGTCCAATCATTTTACCATCATGGCTAATGGCCTAGGAGAATATTTTACCCATGATACTATTGTCACCAAATATTTCACCCTATAGGAGGGTGTTCAATCCTCCTCTAGATTTGGGAAACATTTTAATACTTATAAGTATGTGGGTTTACTTATAGTAGAAGTAGACCTCTAGGTTAAAAAGTTATTTCCCTGAATATGCCTTGAAGTGCTTATCACCTAACTAACTAGTTACTTATGGGAAAATAGATATAATTTTTCATGAAATGAAACTAATCTAAAGGGGTGATATACCACAAGTATTTCCACAAGACCATCATACTTATATCACAATGAAAAAGACCTACTAACCAACTTCCAAGGCCTATGGGGTTCTAACATAAGTGTTTCAATATAGAGGTAATATGAATGAGATAACATAAGGTAAGTTAACTAAAAGGTATATTTCACACTCTAAGAACAATATTACACTTGATAGGAGCCTAAATCACTAACTACACTCTATATGACCTATTATAATAGGAACTCTGGCATAAACATGAGAGGATAAGGATAAGCAAGGATAGGAGATTATCACTTAACATCACCATAAATCATTTTGAACACTTATAAAAATGTTCATGAACTCAAAACTAGACTTTAATTTATTTTTCAAAGGAAAAATACAATGTCAATCAATTAGGGATTCACCATACATGGTGTGGTATTAGTCTACATGATCCAAAATGGGTACTACTTATAGAATTTGAGAGAGAAGTAAGAAAAGAGGAGTCAAAGAGTCATTAAGATGTGTATAAAATGAGTTGCACATGTAGGAAAGAGGAATATGTAATAGACCATGTAAGGTATACTTGGACAAATGTCCTTCAAAACATGAAACTCTTGAAATGTGGCATAAGAATCCTCAATTGCTTGATCATAAAAATACCTTCATCATTTGGCATTCTTGGAACATCACGTTGTAGTCTAGGGATAGATGTGGTGATTTAAATAAGATGGAGGGGTTATATACATTATCCAAAATTCATTAGAGGTGTCTCTAATCATTAGGATTCTTTTAGACATGAGTTATCACCACCTACAGTCCAAATAACTCCTTTTTCACTCACCTTACACACTTGGCAACAAATTTGCCTTCAATTTTATAAACTAGTCCATACTGAGGAGTGTATGGGATTTTTAAAGATCCCTCATGGCCTTATATTCCTAAAATAGACCTCAAAATGCCTCTCACTTAGTGATTTCACCTTCTCACTTGCTTGGTCACTATGCCAATTTGGGTTGGCTGAAATAAAGGAACTTGTAGAGGCACTTGTGATATTTTTTTGATTCATTAAATGGACATGATGGGTTATCTCAAGTCCCATTATTCCCTCCAAAGTGTATTGTATTCTTTGAAACCTATCCATACCTACACAACACCAAAAAAATTCAATAAAATCTAATTTCCACCATTTCCATACAACTAGGGAGAAACTTAAGTTGATGAGAAGGAGCCCTGAAGAGTCCTCTACAATATTCAATCACTTACTAATCCATTTCATCCCTCTTAGATGCATCTCTTACTTCATTTTCCCAATCGGGTCACTACCAAGGATTTTAGAGGGTTTAGAGTAATTTTCACTCTTAAAATTTGTTCATAAAGTTTTGACATTTAACTTGAAAAATAATTTCACAAAGACATTGATCAAGAACTTCTTCAAAATCTTCCAACTCATCTTATTCCCATGTTAAGCCTCTTTTTATGTGTGAACATCTTAAATCAGTGTCTCGAGCTTTATCCTCCATTCTATGTAGGTTTAAGTTGATTTGAGAAAAAATATTGATTTTTTGTGGTTTTCTATGCATCCCAAAATTTTAAACACATCTAAAAATCCCCTATTAACATGTTCTAATGATTCTTAATGTTTATCTATTGCTATAAATGAAATTTACCCCCTCTTAGACTTTAGACCTAGATGAGACCTAATACGTTTATCTACTCCCATGTGGGTTTGGACCACCTTGAGATGTTTATAACCCTCTTGAATTGTTCCTTATGGATTATATATGTCTATATCAACCTTATACATCTCCTTGAATTATCTCATCAACCCTCAATCTACCTTTCTCTCTTTTTCATGACTAACCTACAGGATTTGCATCTTTAGGGAGTGCCCTCTATTTGAGACAAAATAGAGGGAAATTTACATATTATCCCATATAAAAGGAAGGTATGGTGGGTTTATAAAAGTTTTAAGGATGCTCTATGCAAATTTTTAGGTCTTTATTACATGAATAGATCCTCCAAACATCATAAAACCCTCAAGGTAGACTGTGAGAAAGTTGATTGTGTAAGATTTAGACATATGACTATAGGTTGCCTTGTTAGAATCTCTCCTTCCAATATTTATACTATATGAGGGTAATAAAAGGACATTAAAACCATTTTTAAGATTATATATTCCTACTTACCACCCAAACCTTGTCAAACACGTCAATATCAACCTTGCACTTGACTAGTCTAGACTACTAACTCTATGTGACTGTGTTATGAGTTTCACCATATATTTGGTCTTAGATATTATATGAAATTATTTTTAAAAAAATTTGAGTCATCACTATCCTCCCATAATCATTTTTTTCACCTCTCATCATGAATTTATTAGGCCAATCACCAAGGTAAGCATTCTTTAGGCCATTGTTATACCACAATCTACTATAGTTGACTTTATTGAGGCAAAAAGGATCTTTCAGGTGAATTACCCATCTTAGAAACCTATGGCATGGGGTTTATTATCCCTTTTAGTTACTTTAATGCATATTTAACTATAAAGTGTCGGTTTTTCCATGTCTAAACTCACATCATGGACCTATAGGAGTCTATAGTCAATTGTAGGTAAGTTGTCTTAGGGCAAAGCACACTTGTAGGTGTTGATGGGGTCAAAACCATACATTTAAACATTTTTTGATGAAATTTTAAGCATTGGTGTATTTATTACCCTTATAGGACAACTTTCCATACATATATATGCTCTTACATTGAAACTTTTGATTGTTAAGTTCTTTTGAGGTTCAAAATTGTAGACAACATTGAATAACTATAGTGAACAAATGTCAAAATAAGAGGCCTTCAAACACCACTTTGCTTTGGTCACACACCCACTCTATTTTACATGATTATACCCCAATATTAGGGCTACAAGGTGGTTTCATCTAAACTCATCTATGTATCATGCTTATTCATCATATGGTAGATTCAAAAGTGCATAGGGCTCTATTTTGGGGTTTTTAGGGAACTTGTCCCCAAATTGAGTTTCTCAACTTTGAACATGAATTATTAACCCTTCCTACCAATACAATGATTAAATAATTACTATAATGGTCTAATCCAACTCCAAAATCTACATTAAGTTTTTAGATCATGTTAAATCTTCTTTATGAAGCATTCAGCTCTTCATGGGGCCAACTATAGGTGTGTCTTTCTATATATAGGTAGTGATTGTGAGTATAGGTAGTATGCATGATATATGAGAATTCAATGAGGTTTATACATTCTCAAGGTCTCCAAATTCATCCTTCCCACTTTGAAGAATTTGAAATACGTTTTAATACTCCCAACTCAATGTGACATTCAACTAAGAATACCTATTGATGCATATGTAGTGATAAAGAAGGCAGTAATGGTAGAATGTAAATATGATGTATGAATCTATAACTATATCTATAAATTCATAAGGTCTTAAAATGAATATTTTTTACCTCATGTATACTTAAACCAAATTGATTGCTTCACCTCAACATGATCAAATACCTTTTGAGGCACATGTAGGTGCATACTAATGGCATATGACTATGTATCTGGTTTACACTAACTATCACAACTAATTTTGTGTTATTTAGAGGATATAACTTGATAAACTATGCTCCAAGAATGTATTTGACACCCTTAAACTATTTATCACACCTTCATGACCATTTTCACACTTCAAGACACCATGTCTACTATTAGAATCTTGCAAGGAGCTGGCTATGTGTAACATTTTTTACTATAACCTTAATGATGCTAACTTTTTAGATTTAACTTGTGAAGAAGGAGATTATCATATAATTTTATATACATGAAACATCATATCAAATTTACTTGAAGCCATTTCAAAGTAAGATACCTTCTATAATTGATGAAATCTAATTGCAACCTCACTAGCATACTCCACCTATAACCTAAGAGGTTTGAACTCATCAAAACACTTTAAAACATAAAACCAAAGATTGTAAACATGTGAGAAGGAATGTTGCATCCTCTAGAAGCCATTTCATCATCTATATTCAATGGACAACCTCAAACAAAATAAAAACCTATAGGGTATGGGGTTTAGTATGCAAAAAAAGATAGTCAACTTCTAAAGGATGGTTCATAAAGCATAGGAATTCAATCCTTGAAATCCTACCATGAACATGAATATAACCAAGTTTAATATCCACCACCAATATAATTTTACCTAGAAGTCCTCCTACTAATCATACCAAAAAGAAACTTACTGAGTAATTATGCTTACCTAATGGAGTGATGGAGAGATAGAATTATTTTAGACCAATTTTGGCACTTAAAAAACATGTTAAACATGGAAATGGAGTAAAGAAAGCTAAAATATTAGTGCATACATTTATAATATGTGCCACTCTCTCCTATAGGTCATATAACCTTTAAAACTCATTTTCACTTGTTTTCTTGATTTTCATTTAGGAACCTATAAGGTTTAGTTAGTATTGACATTACTAAAAATGAATATGAAATATTAGACATTGGAAGGAAGTTTGAAATAGTAGAACACCTATGAAAATTGTACCACCCTCATTAATGGCCCATATATAAGCCCTAAATGACTCAAAATGACATAAAGACTAATATGGACTATGACCAAGGCTAAAATCACATTAAATCACCTAAAATGAACCATGACACACCACATTGCATTATAATAGACCCCTATATCAATTTTTGTTCTATAAGGAGTTGACCCATTTTGAATTGTGGTCAAAATGGTCAACAAATACATTCCACATTGCCAAGCTTCCATAGAACCCCAAGTCATATGGAAGACCTAAATCCAACCCACCTTTCATGGAATATAAATAGAAGAGAAAAGGACAATTGCATAGTCCAATTCCTATAATTTTCACACAAGCCACTGGCCTATAATATCACCCACCTATAGATTA
Source organism: Torreya grandis (assembly GCA_037957365.1). NCBI lineage: Eukaryota > Viridiplantae > Streptophyta > Pinopsida > Cupressales > Taxaceae > Torreya > Torreya grandis. The sequence continues at coordinate 4,898,674 of JARHVA010000129.1, forward strand.
TGAATCATGGTTATACAATGACAAATTGGTTAATTGTTACAAAAATTCCAAGTATCATATTACTAATAGGATCATAGAAAAGCATGCCTATGAAATAGGAGGTATCGACCCAAATTAATATAAAATACTTGAGATAGTATCCATGACTTGGTATAAAGGAACTTATGGTCTCTAATTTAAACCACCCAAGAGTGACCCCACATATCTTATTCATGTTCTAATGCCAACAACTAGTGATAATGATGATGAAAATGAAGTAGAGTCCAATCATAGCCCTTACAAAGACCTAGTTAGTACCAAATTATTTGACATGCATGCAACTTTTACCCTTAGACCAATTATTCACCATAATTTTCTTCCTCTATATCACCCTAAACTTATAGCTTGGGACCAATAAGAATCCAGAGTGCATGTAGACGAGTTTGAAATGATGAGGCTTTTTATGATTTTCTAGGCCTAAGAGATAATGTTCTATTAGGATACCAAAAATAAGGGTTCTCAATCAAGTTGGATCCTACAACCTATTTTGGAGAATGGGTGAATACCCTTATCCACAAATAATTAAATAAAATATTGAGGTCCCAAAATGAAAACTCTTTGAGGTGCTTTGTGACCAGGGAAAAAGTAAAGAGAAAGGGTAGTATTATGGTGAAAATCTATTTTAGGTGCCATTAGACAAGGGTGTTCAACCTTCCTCAAACATAGCTCATGAGACCACCAATAATGAACTTGACTATGGGTTTGAGTTTAGTCCTAAAGAAAAACATCCCTCTGATCAAATTATTCAAGAGTTTCCAAGAATGTTTGTCACATGGCCATACTTACCATTAGGAGATTAAAACTCATATTATCTAGGAGAACTTGAAGATCTAGTTGAAATAGATGACTCTACTATTGTAGGCCAATTATAATCATTTCTAACCATTCTAGAAGATGGTTTGACTCTTCTTGTGGAGGACACTACAAAAGTCAACATCAGGTCTCTAGATGACTCAAAATGGATCAAATTAGGAACATCCCTCACTAAGGAGGAACATGAAATATTTATATCCCTTTTGAGGGATTTTTTTGACATATTTAATTGGGCATATTACAATATGTTATGTTTGGACCACACCTTAGTTGTACACCCTGATGCAAAACTTGTGAAATAAAAATTGTATAAGATGCATCCTCACATTAATGTATTTGTGAAGAAAAATTTATAAAAAATCTTGGAAGAAAGATGTATTTGACTAATTAACTACATAGAATGGATATAAAATATTATGCTAGTTAGTAAGAAGCTAGAAGGAATCAAAATCTACACTAATTTTAGAGATATAAATAAGGTCTTCCCTAAGGATGACTTTCCTTTGCCAAACATTGAAATGATAGTTGAATCCACTACCAGGTACGAAATGATTTTAATTATGTAAATATTATTAGGATACAACTAGATCTAGATTGCACCAGAAGACCAACATAAAATAATGTTCACCATCTAATGGGGAATGTTTTGATATCAGGTTATGCCATTTGGTCTCAAGAATTATAGGGCACATACCAAAGATTCATGACCATAATATTTCATGATATTATGTATTACATTATTAAATACTACATCAATGACATATTGGGAAAATCAAAGACCAGGGCTAACCATTTAGTAACACTATGATGGATATTTGAGAGACTATGTGAATACAAGGTCAAACTCAACCTTAAGAAGTGTGTTTTTAGATTTAATTCAAGAAATTACTTAGATTTAGTATGTCTCAAATATTCATTGAAGTAAATCCATCCAAAGTGCAAGCCATTATCAAGATACCACCACCATCCAATTTAAATCAACTTTGTAGTTTATAGGGTAAGATACAGTCTAGCAGATACTTCATTTATCAATTGGTCAACAAATTCCAATAATTTACACACTTATTAAATAAGGGTGTCATATTTCATTTGGATGATGAATGCTAGGAATCCTTCTAGCACTTGAAAGACTATCTTGCCAAGCTATTTTGTTACCACCAATGCTAGGAAAGTCATTCTTATTGTATTTATCTACCACAGATAAAGCCTTGGGGGAACTTCTAGCTCAACATGATGATAATGTAAAATAACATGTCATGTACTATTTAAGATGTACACTAGTTTCATATGAACACTATTATACACCCATTAAAAAGCCTATTTAGTTATGGTCTTTACAACTCAAAAAATGTAGCACTACATGTTAAACAACAAGACCATTATTATCTCCAAAGTAGATCCATTCAAGTATATGCTATCTAAAATAGATTTAAAATACCTCATATCCAAATGGGTCATACTTATTAATGAGTTTAATATTATATACATCAATCAAAAGGTCATCAAGGAATAAGTTCTTACAGATCAGCTTACAAATACAAAACCTCTAACATTTAAATTCCCATCATTAAAACACCTCTTTAGGAGTAGAAATGGAAGATATATTTTTATGTATCATTCACAACACATGGATTGGGGTCAGGCCTATTGTTTATTACACTATAGGGGGATCTCATCCCTAAATCATTCTGTATCAGATTTCCTTGTACTAAAAATATGGTTAGATATAAAACACTCATTTTAGGGATTTAGTAAGTATTATAATGGAGTATTCAACATATTAGGGTTTATGGTTATTCTCAATTAATTATCAATCAGATTACAAATCATTTTTAGATAAAGGATGACAAATTGGTGCAATATAAGGCCATGATTGACACTCTCAAATAGCATATTTTTGATGTACAATTTTAACATATAGCAAGGGCCAATAAAAAAAATAGTATATTTCATGGCCACCATTGTATCTTTGATTCATTATACAGACACGATAAAATAATACCAATTCTATATGGAAAATCTTCTAGTGCCAACTCATGAACCTTTAACCATCACCATGTTTTGTGATATTATTGGTCCTAGCTCTATTTGATATTCAGACCTTTATGCCTATCTTCATTACCACATTATGCCACTAAACCTATCCCATAAATTATCTAAGGCCTTTATTTACCATAATGCATGATATACCTTACTTGAACCAACCCTATACCACTGTAACTTTGATGGAACTCTACTTCATTATTTAACTTTTATAGAATCAAAATTAACATTATGAAAAGTTCATGGAGTATATGGAGCCCACACAAATGGGGTCATCCTATCCAAAAATATCTTACGTACTAATTATTATTGGCCAATTATGGATGCAGATGTAACTACATATGTTAAAATATGTGATAAATGTTAATGACATGCTAATTTGATTCATGCCCTATCCAAGACTCTAAAAACAATGATTATTACATTTTCATTTACCACATGGGACCTTGATCTCATTAGGAAGATAAACCCAACATCATCTGACAACCATAAACATATCCTTATCGCTACTAAATATTTCACTAGAAAATATATACCCCACTTATGTGACTAGAAAACAAATTTCCAAATTAATATTCAACCATCTCATTTGCCATTATGGTATCCCATCCAACATTATATCTAATAATGGTAGATCAATCAAGAACAAGGATGTCAAATTACTGTGTGTAGAGTATAAAATTACTCAACATTTTTCTATAACTTATTAACCATAAGGTAATAGCCAAGCATGATTTTGACTATGATTAACACCTCCAAATTTTTGTGCCCTCTGGGCATACCATACCAATTACCATACTCCCATAGGAGCCACTCCATATTCACTTATTTATGGCACTGAGGTCATTCTTCCCATTGAGTTTGAGTTAACTTATTTGCACATATCTTTAGAGCATGTCTTAGATGACAAAGCTTATCAATTAGCTCACCTACAAGAGCTAGAGTTACTTGATTAAAAATTCATGGCCATAGTAAATAAACTTCAAAAATACAAGAACCAACCTTATGGTCACTACAAATGATGAGTAAAACATAAATAATTTAAACTTGGTGCTCTTGTTCTAAAATAAAACTAATAGAATACCATGGCTAAAAATAAATTCAAAGGCAAGTTCAAACCTAACTGGATAACCCCTTAAATTATTATTGCAAATCATGGCTTTAGAGCATACAAGCTTGCTACACTAGACAGTGATGAACTTGATGATTTGATGAACATGACACATCTCAAGATTTATTTTGCTTGAGAGAATAGATGTATTATCTATGAGGCACATTTTAGTTTCCCCATAATATCAACATTATTCTTTGTACCATACCATTCTATCACTTTACCATTCTACCTTACCTTTTCTATCAACCCTTGTTATTTTAAAAATACCTACCCAATCCATTTGACCTTGGTTTCATTCTAATTGGTTCTATGGCCAATTTTAGCGTGTCGATTACAATCACATTTCAATAGTTGATTCAGACTTCTTGAAAAATATCATATTTTAGAGTAGTATGATAGTGGTTTTATAGTTGTATCCTTCATTTTTTATTTTGTTTTATACCAAGTGGGCCTAATTAGAAATGCCTTTGGGAAAATCAGTGTCTCACCATCGTGTTACTAATTATAACCACCTATGGGAAAATTAGTATGATTAACCTATGTAATTATTTCCTAATTATAAGTACCTATGGGAAAATTAGAGACAATATTGTTTATCATGCCTTGGAGTACCACCTTGTCATGCCTATACCGTACTATGACATTTGTCCTAAATTGCCTATTTTGTTTGAGATCCTACTGCTCCTTAGTCAGATTCCTCCACTATAAAGGTGGAACTATAGTGACTTGAGGTCCCATATTAGGACTATGTAGGTTGCACTTGATTCTAATTAAGGTCATCTTAGCTACCTCTTTATCATGCTCTACCATTTTGTGAGAAATTTCAAGCTTGAATTCTCTCAACATTTTGAGATCTTGGACCATTTAGTATCTCATAAACCTTTATCTCATTGAGATGATTTGAAAATTCCATGAACATTTGAAAACATATTTATAAAATCCTAAACATCCACCACATTTTTGCCTTAACGGTTCTAGGATTCCTAGCTATTTTACAAAAAACCATTTATCATTTAGATTCCCCATCCTTATTGGCCTCACATATCACACCATTGCCATTTTGTGAGAACCTTCCCACATTCTTTTATAACATAATCATGTTTATTTTCTCATCATTTTCTTTTATCCCATTTCCTAGGAGAACTAAATTTATCTTGAAGTTTATGTTGGGCCTTGCATCTATGATACTATGTAGGAAACTTCCACTTACCTAGAGCATTTAGAGTTAACTCATCCACCCCTTTCCTTTTATTATATTCCCCTTAGTTTGTTTATTTTTCAGTTATGTCCTATAAGCTAGGGGCAATGGTCATCATCTTATTAATTATCTATTTGTGCTAACATTGTATTTAACCATTATTTGTGTTTATTTAATGTTGTTCTCTTTATTTTATTTTATTATTTATTGGTGTTTTGTTTTGTTTATTTTTTTATTTTCTTATTTTTTTATGTTCTTGGTGTTCCTTGATCCAGTCTATGTGCGTGCATTGGGTGATTCCTTGTGAATTCTTATTGAATCCATCCATATTCATATGTTAACATTGTCATCATGGTTTTTTATCATTGGTGCATTATTTTCAATTTTATATTGGATCATGTGTTAGTCCTTATGCATATTTTGGCTAAGTTCTCATGGTCTATTGTATTATGATGCCTATCAATAAAAATTAGCTTGGGAAGTCTAACTGTTAATGCAACCATGATAATCGTTAGCACCTAAAAAATTTCCAATCTACCCAAATCATTATACATATAGAGTAATTACATCATGAAATAATTTTAATCTTTTCTAGTTAGGATGTGTATCTCCATACTATCAGGATGACCAAATTCACCTTTTTCATCTATACTAATTTATCATCATATTTGTCATCATCAAGATACTAATGGTTATAACTTCCATTGGGAAAATCATTTTATACCATCCCACTTAAGATGCCTATGATTATAACTGTCTTTGGGTAAATCATTGTGTATCATCCCACTCACAGAGCCAATGATTAGAAAAATTTATGGAAAAATCATTGTGTTTTTATCTATTTGGAGGTTAATGATTACAGCCAATTGTGGTAAAATCATTATATTTCTTCTTACCACCTAGGGCATGTTTTTACTATGATAATGCTTATAACTACTTTTGGGTAACCCATTATCTCTATCTACCTAATTGGGGCATGTTTTTATCCTACCAATGATTATAACCACCCATGATCAAATCATTATTTTCCCTTTTAATGATTATAACCACCTTTGAGAAAATCATTCTCTTATTATGTTGAGCCTTTTTTAATGATTATAACTACCTTTGGGCAAATCATTACCTTTTTTGTCTCACTTATGCCTATGATTATAATCTCCTATGGATAAATCATCTTATTTGTCTACCCAATTGGAGAAAATTTATATGCCACTAATTATAACTGCCTATGGGCAAATCAATCTTTTTCACCCCATTTCATCTTTTTGGTCTCATCATTTCCTCTTTTTGAGGGACCGATTACCAAACCTTTTTCCAATCATTACCTCGAGGGGTCATCTATAGTTCATTCATTACTGTTGAATTCATAGGCATACAAAATATTTTCATTATTTTTGAATATGGTATTATGCCTATATATTGTAATGCCTTCCCAAACAAGGGCAAATTATAGACACCTAAAACTAGCTGCAAGTAGCCTTCAACTAGACTTCAGATTGATTCCTACCAACCATTATAAATTAAACCTAATAATCACTAAATATCTCAAATTTATTTTTACATCATTCAACAAAGCTCAAAATCATGTTGAGGCATCCCTATTTTGGGTATTCTATCATACTCAATAATAACCTCTCATGGATTCATCCATAATCACCTTACAACATCACAACAATTAATTTGGCCTATGGACCTATTAAGTAAGGCACTTGCACACTTAAATCAAACCATGAAAGAGATAAAAGGCTAATCTAAATCAATTAACAATCTAAACATGAATAAATGCCTAGTTGAATTATCCATTTGAAATTAATGAATATTTAAAAAATGAAATTCAAAAATTCAAAATATCCTATCCTTTCATCATTGCCTTTATGAGTTGTCAAACTCTTTGAAAATATCCTAAAATGTCTAATTTTAAGATCCATGCCTAGTAATTAAAAATAATAATTAATTGAAAACTATTAACTCTAATGGGGTTATATTTGACTCACCTAGGTTAGGTTTGAACTATTCTAAGCCTTAACTCAACCCTAACTCACCTTGGGTGATAGTTAAATCCTTACGCTATAAATACAAATCTATGTCCATTCATTTTTAATCTCTCATAAGCCAAATTTAAACTAAAAATTTGGAGAGAGAAATAAGCTATTTTGTTAAAATTAGTGTTATAATGCCAAAATCTTAAGCCAAGCCATATTAAGGACATGGTGCCAAATAGAAAAGGAGACAAAAAGCTTCATTTTTTAAAAGAATTCTTGATGCACAAGCCAAGTAAGACACTCAATAAAGAATTTATATCTCCCAAAGAAGGTAAAGGATTTTATTAAATTTTATGTTTTATTTGTGCTTTCATTTAGTCTTTGTTACTAAGCTCTCTCTATTATCTATGCTAGGAGTGTAAGTTTTAGTGTATTTATTTGAGATTTTATTATTTGAACTAACACTATCCTAACCTACCTTATTTGATTCCTATTATTCACATATTTTTAGTATGTAAACCCAACTAAAACTATTAAAAATCTTTAGTTCCCATGTGTATGGAATGGGAAATGTAGTAAATCTATAAATCAATCCTAGCTTGGAGAAGATAAATTTTACTTACACTTTTGATTGGGGACACATTAGATATTTGAGGTCATGACTAAGATGGATATGATAAAATTAATCAAGGGATATTTTACTATAATAATATCACTATGGAGGGTTCTCAAGCCTCCAATCAAGTAAAATTATGTAATAACCCTAACTAGGTCTTATGTTTTCATAATCACTAAAATAATAAGTAAATCAAAGTTTAATCGAGTGCTCACCAAACCTTGTGGCATAAAGTGGGGGTAATAAATATGAAATGTAAACATTCATAAAATAAATATACTCAAATAAATGTATATATAATCCTAATGCATGGAAGATAAGTGCAAATTCATATCTATCTACTCTTACGAAGAAGGAACAATGGTAAGAATACGTACCTTCAAAGATGAATCCATTGAGCCTCAATCTCTCCCTTTTCTAAGGTGCTTCATAAGATGTTGTTATGTTATGTAAGGATGATAAGGATAAATTAGATCTAGGATACATAACCTATCAATGTATCTAAAATACTCTCCATAATACAAGATGTGTATCTCTAAATAAAGTATGAAACCCTAAGCTTTCTCCTCAAGTAGAATGGTGGATAAGTAGACGCATAATATATATTAATTATTATTATCTTCTATTAAAAATGGTTAAATTAATGTGTTTATATAGGTTTATCTAACCCTAATCCATTCTAAAAGTTTAGGTTGATAAGGTTGACTCAGTCGACCTAGTATCATAAGTGACAAAAACAAACTAGGTCATAGACTAGGTCGACCAGGGACTGACCTCGACCTTAATAGGTTTTATCAATAAGAGAAAAAGGTTTATGGGGCCAAATATGTAATGTAAACCATAAAAAAGGGGATTTAGGTTAGATAAGGGTTAATGAAGGTGGTAAATGAACAGAAGAGGGTGAAAAATAAGAGGCAAATCTTAGGGGAATGGTTTTAGGAGACAAGTGTGTAGATATTAGGTGGTAAAAAGTGACAAAAATATTGTGAAGCACTAATGGTCTACCCACCCCTTTCCTATTGCACCCCTTAAGGCATGCACTCAAAGAGATAGAGATTTGATGGGTTTTTGAAAGATAGAGAGCGTCCATAATTGATAAAGTTTGAAAATATGATGTGTATACATATGACCCTCACAAAGCTCATCATGTGTCATGTAGGTGCAATGTAAGATGGTACTTTAGAAAAAGAACATAAAAAAACATAAATTTTAAGCTAAATAAAGTGAAATAAGGGGTAAATAAGATAAAAGAAAGGACATAATTGAAAAACATGTACCTTTACTTACTTTAGTGTTATAGATAAAGAAGGATATGTGAGAAATGTAAAGGTGTCTAATGTGATGAATATTAGGTGAACATATAGAGATTAATGAAAAAAAGAAAAATTTGAAATTTTTGAAACATGGAAATATAATAGTTGAAAACATTCTCTATGATGTTAGGATTCTAGAACATTTTATGGTTTAGAAAAAGAGTTAGTAGAGACAAAGATATGAGAAAAATAAGAAATCTGATGGTAAATATTTGATGGGTAAATAGTTTTGAATAGTAAATATAAATAGGGTGAAAAATAATTTAGTTGGTATTTTTACTATTATGAGAAAATAGAGCTCTGATAGACCTAGTGAGACCTCAAAGATCCAAAGTGGTGAGGAGATGACAGCTAAGACAGGGAGGATACATAGTCATTATAGTGAGTGCAACATAGGTAAACAACTAAAAATTTCAAAATTTTGAGTATTTTGATTTGAAATTGAGTGAATTATAGAAAATTAAGTATTAGGAAAAATATAGGCACTAGAATGAACCCTAGGAAATTTTTAGGGACACTAGGGGTCAAATGGGGTATTGGGTAGGAAAGAGTTAGATAAATAAATGCCAAAGGTATTTATGGCAATTAGTCAAAAATTCTTCATAGTGGAAGGACAAAGTTGATGAGGTTGACTTAGTCTGTAGAAGATAAGAAAAACTAGTAGGTTGACTTACTAGTAGTTGGCCAACTTATTTGGTTAAGTAAGAGGGTTGACTTAGTACTAGTGGGTGGACTTAGTTGTTTTTAAAGAGGCTGACTTAGTACTGCAAGGGATTAATGGGGTCAAATTAGTATTGGTAAGACAAATGGTGGATGACTTAGTACTATAGAGGTCAATTTAGTTAAAATTTTGATAGGGCTGATCTAGTATCCTTGATAAAGGATAGGGTCAATTTAGTTTTTAATAGGTCAATATGATAGAAAATTAAGAAACTAAATCAAACCAATTGAGTTTTGTGAAATTTATAAGAATGTATTTTTATTGTGAATGACATGAAGATCTAATACATTTTCTATTATTTGATAGTTTATAAAGGCACCAAATATTTTGGTGATTGATTGATGCCTCATAGTTACCAAATTTGCTAGAACACTTGACAAATGTGGACAGAGTGAGATTGGTCACATTGGGTCTAAGAGGTATCATGGATATAAGGTACATCCCATTAAGTTTTTATCTCATTGTCATGTTCCTCTAAGAATGAGATTGGTTAACCAACACTTTTTCATGGGTGGTGGATAGGGATACCATAGAGGTAGGTATCACACTAGAGGATGTCCATGCATTTCTTAGACTACCTATAGGAGGGATCCTAGTGATTCTAGGGACACTAAATGATCTGGAGGAGGGACAATCACTAGACATGTGGGTAACATGCTCAAATAAGATCTACCCAGGGATGAGGGTGAGCTTATTCAATGTATATATTACATAGATTAAATATATTTAGAAGGCTATGATTGGACTTGTGATATCATGATTATTGTGTCACAAGTTGGATGGTAAGGTAAATTTTTATGCAATAGTCTTGTGCCAATATATATGAGAGGTTTTTGATGTATCATCTATTGGGTCCCCCCATGTGGTCAATGATAAGTTACATCAGTTTGTTAGATGGAGATACGACTAGGTAGTGTGGATTGTGTCCCATGTGCCATGACTAAAGGTAGTCATATGAGGAGATATTATGTGGTATCCTTACACATATATTGTTACTATTTGGCCTAGTTGGGTGACTGTGATACCAAGTTTAGATTGAGTGCAGATCCTAAACAACTATACCTAGTGGGTAGAGCTATAGCCAATGGCATGTTTACCAAGGTAGTTTGGACTCCCACACCCATTGGATCCTCTAGTAGTTCATAATTTTTGGGAATGACATGATATAGAGTCTAGGGGGAGAGGAGGAGGAGGAACACCAATCAAGTGACTAGTGATTAGACCATAGTGTGTGAGACCATAGACTAGTTGAGTAAGATAACTAGTAACTAGAGGAAGAAAGAGAATGAATGTGGATGCATGGGAATAGTAGGTACCATAATGACAACCTATGACACACCACCAATGGAGATTCCATCAATAGGATCAATCATAGATGAGGGTGGTCATATAGGATGATTTGATAGTCGACCCAGGGTAAAGCTGATTAATAGAAGCACTTCTTAGGAGAGGCCTATGATGTGTACTAATGGTGACTCTAGGATTTGATTTGATAGGGAAGTGACCCATATATTAGGTAATTGAGGGATGGGATGAAGGATATATTGTGCTAAATAGATGAGTATATGGAGAGATAGTGGTTAGTGACACTAGGATAGGTAAAAAATGTTGTAATTTTTATTCTTTAAGATAGAATACTAGCTGCATATGATTGTAAATAGATAGATAGATTTTGAGATGTATATGTGATTTGATATCTATCTAGGTTTTGGTTTTAATAGACATACAATAGAGGAGGTCATATGGGGATCCTTATTCATGTCAATGCATTGTGACATTTTAGATGGGGTGATGGCACCATACAACCCTGCCATGCTAGCTTATCCTATGGTACCATCTACCCTAGCTTAGGTGAGTTTGTTTAGCCTAGTGGGGTATGATGTGAAGTACCTATATACATGTGGGTATGGGTTTTAGCCATTGGTATGGGTGGGATCAGGAGAGTCACATGCTTGGTAGGATTTGGCTCAAGAGAGAGCCACACACTTAGCTACCATGATTCAATTGGGATAGGTATAGACCCAAGTGGCCAACCTACAAGGGTAGGTATTAGGATTGAGATCTTAGAAAACCTCATTATAGTGCACTATGTATAGGGGATGGTCCAAGGCATTTATTGTTAGTGTGGCTAGGCCATGAGATAGGCATGATGGAGTTCAACCATAAAGCTAGAGTGATGTATTTTTGTATTTTATACCATTATATACAACACATGATACATAAAGATATACTATTTTGATAATTGGAATTTAGTCTCATGAGTTATATTTTTGTTTTGGTTGTTGATGCATGGATATATTTATTTATAGCACATGTATTTTGCATTTTTTGTGTATGTTATGGGAAATATATGTGGAGTGTTTTATTTTATAGCATTATATAGTACACATTCATGGTTAAAAATAAATAGACAAATAGGACTTTGGAAAAATATAATTATTCATTAATAATTGCACTAAACACTATAATGGGAAATGTGTAATAACAAAAGATGATTAAGTATAATAAACCAAAAAGTGGCAAACAAGAGGGTAAAATGTTTTTAAACCATGAAAAATATTGGCACCAAATTAAAACAAGAAAAATCACACTAAATCACATTTGGAAATATGAAAATAATACAATAAAATGGAAATAATGTGAAAGACAAATGGTATAAAAAAATAAATTAATTCAATAAATCATACTAAATCACATTGGGAAGTATAAAAGAGAAACAAAATTGGCAAGATGGGCTTAAATTAATCACACTAATTCAAGTTGGGAAGTATGAAAAACTTAGGAAAAATGATTGGATTCTTACATGCAATCAAAATATAAGAAGATAAAAGTGAAATAATAATGAAGTAAGCATAAACATAGTAAATCAAGATGGGAAGCATGTCAATGATGTGTAAATCATAATAAATCATCACTTATCTTAAATTTGACACATGTAATTTCTTTATCTTGGGTATTGGAAAATTTTATGAGGAAGGCTAGGTCCTATCCATCATCTTACACTAAAACTCACAAAGGGTAAAATATGGTAAAAGGGGATGTTTGGAATGGTACTATGAAAATGTGGTAATTTTTAAGGAAGGCCTAGTCCTATCTAAGGTCTTAGACTTCAACTCACAAATGGAATCCCTAGGGGGAGTGATTAGTGAAAAAAATAATACTTCTTAATGGGGAATATTAGGATTTTAGGGAATGAAAAAAGAAATGTAAGAATCATAAATTAGGTATCTTATGAGAATACCTTAGGAAACAAGAGGCATACTAAGGACATATAAAGACACTAAGTGACTAGTGACCATCAATATACAAAGGATTCGTGTTCACTATAGGCACAAAGCTATATAATAAAATAAGTGTGGTACTAAGATTAAATTGTGTTTTTTATTTTGAACAAGAAAATTAAAATGACCTAATTTCCCACAATGTGTTCCCCATTCATCAGGACCCCTTACAGAGCCATCAGTCTACTGTGAATATTGGGTACTTACATGAGAAAGCAGGTAGCACTAAAAGTTTTTTTTTAATTATTATTTTCCAATATACTAGCCTATCACACCCTAAAGGACCTCGACTCCATTATGAGGCCAACTATGGATGTTGAGATTTGATTAGGAAAAATGAGTTATTATTATAATCACATATTTTAATGTGATTTGAATTTTGAAAAATTTGAATAATGTCATTTAGATCATTTCTTTTTGTTAAATGATTTTAATTTTGAATTTTTATGGGTTTTAATATTCCTCCTCCATATGGATTTGGTATGACCAAGCATGAGAGATAAAGTGATACACATGAATGAGCATTAGGATTTGGCTAAAGGAAGCTAAATATTCAAAGATATGACTAACTAAAAAAACTTAGGCTTGCCTATGAACCAACATGTTATATTAAGTCTCAACCATGTGTATGTTTAGTTTTCAAAAGGAAATAAGGGTAATAAAGGGAGATGCAAAGTGTATCTATAAAAGGATATTACAATGAGATTAATTGTTTGTTAATTGATCACATGGTAAATAAGGAATGACTAAAGGAGAAAGGTGTGTATGATCAAGTCACAATAACAATCTATCTATGTTTATAGAGATAAGATAACAAACAATCATGAAATAGAACAAGATAGACATATAAAATTAACTCATGAAGAATAAGTATGAAATCATGAAAAAGAATCATAAGAAAACAAAAGAATAATAATGGCATCATAATTAACATGTAGTGTGAAACAAAATTCATCATGTAAGATAGATAATAATTTGACACAGTGTCAAATGATATAAGATAGATAAATTTAAATTTGGAACACACATCCAATATGAATGAATAAAGAAATGAAAGAACACCATGATTGTGTTCATAAATACTATTATATTTGTTAACACACATTATCCATAACATCTGATAAGTCTCTATGAAACTAAACTCAAAATAATTTACATCAAATCTCCTCAATGGAAAATGTAGGAATGCTTAAAAGATCATGATGATGAGGGATATCATGTAAGGGATGATTAGGAGAAGGAATGGGAATGAAATATATGGGAGATGAATGGGTCACTGATGGATAATGGGCCATAGTTTAAGGAGTCATCAGTGAAGAAGGGTCCATAGGTGAAGGAGGATCCATGAGTGAGGGCATGATGTGTGGATAAACTATATGTGGAGAAGAGGTGGTGGAGACATGGGGGAATAAGGGGGAACCTTCCTTTTAGGGTGGCTTATGGTAGGAAGGGTAGTAGGTGTAGGAATGGTCATGAGGTGATCTTTGAGATGTTGCTAAAGGATATGGCAATGATCACTATGATGAGTACCACATTGGTGTCAGATATAATATACCTCTCCATATTTGGGAAGATATTTAGGTAATACTTTTTTGGGAGGTATAGACTTGTCTATGCATTGAGGAGTAGTGGGATACAAGTTGTTTATATATTATTGTAGCTTATAATAATGCATGGAGGGATGATTATCTATGTCATGAAATTAATGAATATGATTATTAGTAGAATTTATGGGTGTACTATTAGGAGTGGAAATGGAAGCTAAGGAATGCTGGTGTAATGAATAGTATCTAGTCCAATTACTAACAACTTTATGAATATCATAATATGGTTCATCAACCCATTTAACAGGTAAAGGAGAAATCTACAGTAAAGGGAAAAAATCATCACCAAGGGAAGGTAGGGCTCATGGAGATATTGGGCAAGTCTTGATTGAAGGATCAATAGGATTAGAACCATGAAGATACTAAGTTAGAGAGGGATTGGTAATAAGATTTGAACTAGGATAATTGAAGGAGTGGAGGGATGGATAGAAGGCTAAAGGATAGTCTCAAGCGTCTCAGGGAAAAGTTAGCTAGAGGGGTCCTAGTATCTAGCAAAGTAATAGGGACCAATCATAGCATGATCACATACTTCTATGAGTATATTTAGAAACTAGAGATGTGTACACCATCTCTACCTTACAAACAAGAGGAAAAATGCTAAAATTAGGAATTATATAGAATGGAATGCTATAAGATATATGAAAAGACTAAAGCAAAGGGGAATGATAACGAATAATTTTAGCATCTCAAGCTTAAATAAGACCTCATAAGAATGGATCATCTAAGGTATAACCATAGTCATATTCAGGTGTATGAAGATCAATGTCATAGGTAGGGATCACCTTATCATCTAATGTGGTGTGATGAATGGAGTGTTGAGTCTTAGTTAAGAAAATGGATATATCATCATTATATGGTTGATAAGAATGCAACTTTAGATAAGGGATGAGCTGAGAAATGAGATGAGGTGAGAGTTCTGAGGATTTGATCTCACTAGGATCATCATCATCTAAATCTAGGAGGCTAGGTGGTATATTCTTGATGAGTTTAGGTTGACCATTATAACCTCATGTGGAATTGACAAGAAATTTAAACCATGAAGATTCATGAAATGGAATGTTCAACAAGGGTTCAAGGGTTAAAATATTGAATAGACCATGGTCTTGGAACTGTTTGAAATTCCAAGGGTTAGTGTGACTTTGAATCTTATAGATTTCTCCATTATGAGGAAATTTGACACATTGGCAAGCAGAAGAGGCAATTTCTCTCATACGATGAGTCGATGGATTACTAATAAAAATGTTATAGGATAGAATAAATTTGATGATCATTACCTTCAATTGAATAGTGGTAGGTGGAATGGTAATAGGGATCCACACATAGCCTTAGGGAGGCATTTTATTTTGGTCATAGCCTTGACACTATGATCATAGGAATCCAAGAAGGGAGGTTAGTATAGTGTTAGTTTGAGTAATAAATACTCAAATAAACATACTATCACTTACACTCCTAGTATATATACTAGAGAGAGATTAATAATAAAATCTAGATAAAATCACAACTAAAACATAAAAGACACAAATCCTTTACCTTCTTTGGGAACTCCAAATGATTTATTAAGTGGCTTAATCAGCTTGTGCATCAATAATTTTTTATAAAATAAAGATTATTTTATCCTTCTCTCCTTGGCACTATGGCTTTAATGTTGTTTTGGTTTAAGATTTTGGCATTATAACACTATTACAAAGCTTGTTTCTCTCAAAATTAGCATTATAACTTTGGCATATGGGAACTTATAAATGAAGAGATATAGCCTAGTTTTTATAACCTTAGGAATTAACTCTCACCCAAAGTGAGTTAGGGTTAATTTAAGGATTGAAAAAAGTTAAAACTTAATCTAGGTGAGTCAAATATAGCTCTAGTAAATTTAATAGTTGTCAAGTAATTATGATTTGAAATTACTAGGAATGGCTCTCAAAATTAGATATTTTAGAATATTTTTAAAGAGCTTGACAACTCATAAAGGCAATGATGAAAAGCTAGGATATTTTAAAATTTAAAATTTCCTTTTTAGATATTCATTAATTTTAAATGGATAATTAAATTAGTCATTTAATCTAGTTTAGTTTGTTAATTTATTTATATTATCCTTTTAGCTCTTTCAAGATTTGATTCAAGTGTGAAAGTATCCCACTTAATAGGTCCATAGGCTAAATTGACTATTGTTATGTTTCAAGATGATTAGGGATGAATCTGTGAGAGGTTATTGATGAATACGATATAATACCCCAATTATAAATGTCTCAACATGATTCTGAGCTTTGATGAATGATGCACAAGAAAAATTGGGGAGTTTAGTGATTCCTAAGATTAATTTTCAATGGTTGGTAGGAATTGATTTGAATTCTGGTCGAAGGCCAGTTGTAACCAGCTTTAGGTGTTTATAGTTTACCCCTATTTGGGAAGGTGTTTCAAGATATAATAATATTAGCATCTTCTCAAAGAATGAAAAGGTCTCGTATGCCTACTAATTTAATAGAAATGGATGAACTATAGATGCCCCCTCGAGGGAGTGATTGGAAAGGGGTCGGTGATCAATCCCTCAAAAGGAGGAAATAATGGGACCAAAAAGGTAAAATGGGGTGGAAAAGATTGATTTTCCCATAGGCAATTATATTCAATGGCATATGGAGCTATCCCAATTGGGAAAAAAACAAGATGATTTGCCTAGAGGTATTTATAATCATTGATATAGGTGGAACAAAAAAGGTAATGATTTACCCAAAGGTAGTTATAATCACTAAAAAAGGATTAGGGCAACAAGACAATTATTTTACCAAAGGCAGTTATAACCATTAAAAGGGAAAATAATGATTTACCCACAGGTGGTTATAATCATTGGCGAGATAGAAACATTCCCCAATTAGGTGGATAGAGATAATGGTTTACCCAAAGGTGGTTATAAGCATTATCACAATGATAATATGCCCCAGTTGGGTAAAATAAATATTATGATTTTCCCAAAGGTAGTTATAATCATAAACCTCCAAATAGATCAAAACACAATGATTTTCCCAAATATAGTTATAACCATTAGCTTAATAAGTGGGATGATACATAATGATTTTACCAAAGGTATTTAGAATCACTAGCAGTATAAGTGGGATGAGGTACATTGATTCACCCAAAGGCAGTTATAATCATTGGCTGAATGATGAGAGTATGATGGTAAAATATATAGTGGGGCTTACTTACTAAATCCATACTCATAGAGTAAGAGTAAGCCAATATAGAGGAGAAAGATGAATTTGGGAAACATGCTAGTAGGGAGATTCACATCCTAAATACATAGGGTTAAAATTATTTCTTGATTTAATTACTCTATATTTGGGAATGAGTTGGGTAGATCGAGAATGTTTTCAGATGCCAAGGAGATATATCATAGAAAAATTTCTTATCAAACTTATTAATCTGATGTTTAATGTAACACATGATGGTAGGCATCATGATAAAACACCATGATGACTTAGCCAAAATATGCATAAGGATTGACACATGATTTGATAAATAATGGAAAATAATTCATTAGTGATAAAAACTAGGATGATAGTGTTGGTGATTGAATATGGAGGGATTCAAGACTAATTTGGAAGGAATCACCTAATGAACACACATAGACTAAATCAAATTAAAAAAATAAATCAAATAAGTCAGAAAACAAAGAAAGAAAGAATCAAAACACCAAGAAAAGGAAGAATAAAACAAAACAAAACAAAACAAAGAGAATAAAATGAAACAAAAACAAATAATGGTTGAGTACAATGTTAGCATAAACAAAGGGTAAATAAGAGAATGATCATTACCCCTAGAATATAAGAGATAAAAAAATAAACAAACAAAAATGGAAGAATATAAGAAAAGGAAGGGGGTGGTTGAGTTGACTCTAGATGCACTAGGCAAGTGGATGTTGCCTACATAATTCCATAGATACAAGATCAAAAATAAAATTTAGGCCAAATGTAGTTCTCCTAGGATATGGGATAGAATAAAATGATGAGAAGGAAAAAATAATTGAATTATAGAGGAATGTGAGAATGTTCTAACAAAATTGCGAGCGCATGGGATGTTGGGTTAGTAAGAATGGGGAAACAAAAGGATAAGTGGTTTCTTGTGACTTAGTAAGAGTTCCTATAATCCTTACGACATAAAAGTGGTCAATTTTTAGGATTTTCTAGATTTTTTGTGAATGATTTTGTAATTTTTTATAGAATATAAACTTGATGGAGGATTAAGAGATACCTAAATGGTCCAAGCTCATAAAATGGTGAGAGCATTTAAACTTAAAATTTCTCACAAAATTGCAAGATATGGTAAATAGGTGACAGAGCTAACCTCAACATAAATCAAGTGCTACCTACATAATCCCAAGATGGGACCTCAAATCACTATATTTATTCATTATAGTAGAGGAAAATAACTAGGTAACATTGAATTCATAAACTAGGTAAAGTAAGAAAATTTCATAGTATGGCATAGGCATGACAAGGTGGTACTTTAAGGCATAATAAAGGTATTATTCCTAATTTACCCATAGGTAGTTATAATTATGAAATAATGACATAGGTAAATGATACTAATTTTCCCATAGGTGGTTATAATTAGTAGCATGATGGCGGTACTCTAATTTTACCAAAGGTGATTATAATCAGTAGCACTTGGTAGGAAACAAAACAAGGAATGAAGGATGCAACTACCAAACCACTATTATACTATTAAAAAATATGGCCTCTATCTAAAATATGGAATAAAATACTAGAACTTGATTGTAATATTCATTCTAAAACTGGTTGTAGAACTAATGGAATATAACCAAGGTCAAAGGGGCTGGGTAGGGAGGGTAAAAAATAACTCATTTGATAGGAAAGGAGTGGTAGAATGGTATACGATAAAATGGTAGAACACTATGGTAGAAAGAAGAATGTCAATATTATGGTACAATGGAAATGTGCCTCATATACAATGCTTCAAGTATCTCAAGTGATGTAATGATTTAAGTGTATAATGTTCATCATCTCATCAAGTTCATCTCCATCTGGTGTAGAAATCTTGTATTCTAGGGAGCCATAATTTACAACAATGATGTAGGGGCCTATCCAGTTAGGTTTGAATTTGAATTTATGATTCTTCTTGGCCATGGTATTATTTTGATTTTATTTAATAATAAGATCATCAAGCTTGAATTCTCTATGTTTGACCCATTGGTTATAGTGGCCATGAAGTCAGTTCTAGTATGCTTAAGGTTATTGATAATGGCCATTCATTTTTCATCAAGTAACCCTTGATCTCATAGGAAATCTACTCGATAATATTTATTATCTAGGACATGTTTCAAATATATGTGAAAAGAAGGTAACTCAACCTTAATATGAAGAATGGCCTCAGTGCCATAAACTAGAGAATATGGAGTGGTTTCTATGGGAGTATGTTAATTGGTGCAATATGCCTAGAGGATGAGGAATATTTGGAGGTTCCAATTGTGGTCATAATCATTGACAATATTTTTAAATATGTTGAAAATGGTTTTTTTATATTCTTCGACCTAGCCATTACCTTGTGGGTAATAGGTAGTATAAAAATGTTGATTAATTTTATATTTAGCACACAGTGATTTGACATCCTTTTTATTAAATGATCCACCATTATCAAATATAATTTTAGAAGGGATAACATAATGGTAGATGAGATGGTTGAATATGAATTTTTAAATTTGTTTTATAGTCAAGTAAGTGAGTGGTACAACTTCAAACCATTTACTAAAATATTTGGTAGCGATGAGGATGTGTTTATGGCCATCACATGAGGTGGGTTTTATCTTCCCAATGAGATTGAGGCCCCATGTAGAAAATGGATAGGTTTTAAGAATTGGTTTCAAATTTTTGGATAGGTCATGAATCAAATTGGCATGCCATTTACATTTGTCATACTTTTTGACATAAGCAACTGCATCTGCATCTATAGTTAGCCAATAATATCTAGTATGTAGGAGCTTTTTGGAGAGGATAAACCTACTTATGTGGGCTCCAAATAATCCTTTATGAACATACCATAATGTTAATGTTGATTTTTCAAAAGTTAAACAACAAAGTAGAGTTCCATCAAAGTTGTATCAGTAAAGGGTTGATCCAAGTAAGGTATATCATATGACATGCTGGATAAAGGCCTTATATTATTTGTGGGATAGGTATGGTGTCATAATGTGGTCATGAAGAGAGATATAAATATATAAATACCATATAGAGTTGTGTGTTGAGAATTTTTTCCATTGATGTCAAGGTAAATATTAATGTCATTGATGTCAAGGTCAAGGTTGATATCATTGATGTCAAGGTGCAGATGAATAGTGAGTGGTCTATGAGATATGAATCATGTGATAAGAGAAATTTTGAAGGAAACCTAATGATTCCTATAAAGTTTTATGTCAAGAGATAGGTCAATGTTAGGGAAAGCATGTTTGAGCACTAATCCTTGAGTATAAGGTGTCTTTAAAATCTTATTTATAATAAGCATAGTGATATCATAGACATATGCATGATATGCATAATGAAGTAGGTATAGAAGTATTATATTCTCTAAGTATCATGAAAGGCATGAGAAAAAGGTATAAAATCATCAAAAAGTGATTTCAAGATTAAGTGTTAAGTCTCAAAGTGCTTGAAAATCCCAGTCATGACACTAGTCATAGCATGAAGGAATCTTGTGTGAAGGTATGAGCATGGTGGTCTAGTGAGATGGATGCATATAGGCATAAGAGGAAGTATAAAGTTGCTTATGTAGAAACCATAAATATGCACACTATAATTTTGAATGTCAAAGTAGACCTTGACCACCTTGGGACCCTCTTAAGACCAATCTAACCCTTTAAACCCTAATTGAGCTAACCTTGAGTTAGTTTAACTCAACTGGCTTAACCTTGCCTTTTATCCCTTTTTACCTCTTGGCACTTGACCATCGATGGTCAAGGTAACCATAAAAAATCACCCTAACCATCAAAGTTCAAGTTCCACCTCCCTAACCAAGGGCATGTAAACCATCCACTTTGATTTTCTAAATATAGCTTATCTAAATCTTATTACAAGTCCTTGCATGGATAATTTATAATTATATATCTTAGTTGAAACTTCACTTTTACCTCTTTCTTATGCCTATAAGAAGAGAGAAGCTATGAGGTGAAGATAATATACAATTAGTATCAAGATCTTGTATATCTACGAGTTTATTTCTTGTAGGTCAATCACCATTAGTAATCTAGTAATCCAATAATCATATCAGAGAGTCAATTTTTTGTGGCCTCTCCACCAATCTTTCAAGTATTTTTACTCAACTAGAACCAAACTAAATTCCACTAACATATTAACTAAACCAACCATCCACTCAATCGATTTATGGTAAGACAAGAACTTGATTCTCAGTATTCATTTACTTTATTTCCATTTTGCAACCAACCTAGACCTTACCCACCTCTTTAAATCCATATTTTATATCTCATCAATGATCCAAAACTAGATCTTCACATAGTAACCATAGATGGTTGACTAACCAATGATGGTTTGTCTAACTATCGATGGTCACCTTGACTACCAATAGTCACCTTAACCATTGACAGTCATCCCAATCACTGATAGTCATTATGGTAGTGAAAACCAACAAGTTATTTTTACCTACCTATACCCAATCAAACCTAATTTTTGATGTTCCTACTTTTTCATAGTACCCTTTTAGATTTCCTGAAGCATACCTCGACACCTTATAACTAGTATTAATTAGTTTATTTCTAATTTAATCATTTATAACATATTTCTTATCAGTCACTCTTTTATTCAATTTTAGTACCTTTTGATTTATTGATGTAAGTACCTTATTTTCTATTTATGAGTTTAATTGTTTAAAACATGTGGATTGACAACCCCTAAGGAAAGCTATCACTTCTGGGATCTAGCTATTTCTAAGAAATCCACCTAACTATTTACCTAACAAAAAAGTTTTCTTTAGTGATTTCTTATCTATAGGTCATCCTCCCAAGATAAAAAGGAGATATTCACAATCTTATGATTTAATGTGTATACTATCAATCAAGTTTTTCAACCATACCTATACTTAATTTCTTCTATTCCCTATTTTTCATAATAATTAAGAAATTCATTGAAACATTTTGTCATGCCTAATGAGACCCTTGTGTCTCTACTTGGATTGTTGTTTTCTTTCATTCTCTCTCTATTGTTTGCTCATTAAAAAAATCAAAAATTTCTTTTGGGATTAAAATTTAGTGCATACATCAATTTCTTGAAAGTTTAGTTCATATAGCTTAACTTAAATGTAAAGTAATATATCATAGCTTCACTCCTTGTTGCACACACCTAAACCAAATCACTTTCATGAATTAAACATAAAACATACTTGAGATAAGGCTTGAATAGGATTTCATCACCTAATGGTAACCTTACCCTTTTCTAATGATCCTACTTTGAGGTCATTACCAAGGCGAGGACTAACTTAGCTCTCTAGTTGAGTATAATATCTAAATATCAATATATCTAAGCTAAGCACCCAACACCCTTATCGTTGTGGTGTGTGAAGTGAGGGGGTAGGGCCCAATACAAGGCTATGTATTGATTCCAATATATATATATATATATATATATATATATATATATATATATATATATATATTATCACGTAAACACAACCTAAAACAAACCATATACTTCCTCTTTAGTACTCGCTCAATAAACCAATGTCTATCACATGAATTCTTAAGGCATAAGCCAAAAGAGAGATTAATTAAAATTCTAGGGATTTACATCTCTCTTAGAGTGTGATTGGATTTCTTTGATCTTTTATTTTTTTCTCTTTATTTTATTAATGAGGGTATTTGTGTTTTCTATCTCTCTTATCTCATATTATTCTCACTCACCAATAATGAAGAGACCTTATAGATCAAAACCTATCACCAAGCCAACCTACCTCTTTCACCTCTTCATATATGGACTATAACTCTAAACCAACAAACTCTCCTCACCCTTTAGGAATTCCTACCTTCCCTTAGGAGCTTCCTCAAGGATATGCATATTTTGATGCTTTTCTAGAAAACAATCCTATAGCCTTGAAACATTACCTTACAACCACATCCTACTGTATTCTAGCTTTAGCCCCATCTATAGATCCACCTTATGGTATGGCCCCCCATCTCATAGGGAATACCTCCATTTCCATATTTACTACACAACCACTAACTACCCAAGCTTCTTCATCAACCAACAACCCTTTTGAGACTAACATTGAAAACCAACCAACCCAAACTACCATTGCCCTTATACCTTCTACTCCTAACAGCCACTCCTCCACTCTAGGAGTGCCTACCTCTAGTACTACCAGCCTTCCTCTAGCTACCTTCAAATATTCAACCACCACTCCACTTCAAATCCTTATGGTGTCCATACCCTCTACCCTACCACTAATTAGTATGAGGTTTACCACCCTTCCATTGGTCACCAACCCAACTACTGTTCTTATCCAACAAGCATCCCTTAGACCAAACTTTGGCTACATCCCTAATATACAAGGGCATGTACCCACTACCTATCTACCTTCCTCTATCTACCCTTATATGTATTCCACCCAACCATTAAGATCAACTTAATCATATGTGGCACCTCCTTTCCTTTTACCCACTACCAATATGTCTCTCAACCACTAAAATAATATGCATCTTATAACCCTTCAGGTACACAACCCCAAGATATATTTAATGAAGATGCTTATGGAAAAGATAACCACCTTTGAGTTATCCATCTCCAGTGCTCACATCTTGTTAGATGACCAAATATGTAATGAGCCTATCCATACATCCATACCTATTAAACCATATCCTCCCCAATGGGAACTTCCCAAATTCTCTAAGTTTTAAAGTAAGGAGGATCACCAATATCACCTTAAGGAATTTAGGTATGCTTTCTATCTCATCAATTATGATGATGCCCTTCTCCTCTACACCTTCCCTATGTCTCTAGTCAGTCCATCCCTAGATTGGTATAGTGCCTTACCCAAACATTCCATCTTCTCCTTCACCCAACTGGCCCAAACCTTCTTGGATCACTTTTTGATCAATACCTTCAAGAAAGTGTCCATCACTAACCTCTATTCTATCTAACAATTTATGGATGAATCCATTCCCAATTTTGTGACTCATGAGAGTAGCCTTATCAACTAGTTATCCTTCTCCCTACCTCAATATAAACTCATAGAGCTCTTTTCTTAGGCATGTGACAAGTATATCTCCTCTACACTACATTTCCAAATCTTATGAAGCTTTTACCATAGCACATAAGTTTGAGAACCAATCCATTAATGAAGGAAAGCTTAATCTTAGAAACAAGAACTCAAATTATAAAACCAATGAGTCTTTTTCCTCTAAGACAAAAAACCAACCCAATACCAACACCAAGAACAAGGGAACAACAAATGTGGTTGTCCTAAAATCCACTCCTCCACCTTCTATCAATCAATCAAATTCTTCTAGTTCCTCAAACCAAAACATAAGTAAGAAAACATGGAACAACCAAAAGTAGTTCACTCCACTTGGAGAGTCCTATGCTTCCATCTTGGAGAAGTTATTTAAATTCAATGTCATTTAACTTCCTCCTATGAAACCACCCAAAAAAAATGACTTCTCTCATCTTGCACCTAGTTGGTATAATGAGAATGATCTATGTGCCTTCCACTAAGTGATATGACATAATGTTAGTAGGTGAAACACCTTTAAGAGCCTTGTCCAATCCCTCATTGATAAAGTGGATATTACATTGGATAACCCCAATGCACCCTTAAACCAAGCCCTTGATATATTGAGGTAGCCCTTCTAAGACTATGCTCCTACCAAGAATGAGAGCGATGACATATAATTCTCTCATGACACCTATATAGTTAACATGGTCTTTGACACACTAAAGGACCTATTTACCAACCCATTTGTCTCTCACCCTCTCCATCTATTAAGGTAGTAGAGTCACCTTCCCTTCCTTTAGATACTCAAACTAAGGAAATACCATCCCCCTCCCTCCACTTATTGATGTAGTGGAGCCATTAGCCACCCTTTTAACTGATATACTAGAACAATTAACCATCACCACCTTACCTTCACCTTTAATTACCAAGCAAACAAATTTCCCTTTGAAGATCATTCTTGAGGAGAAATACCCTATGTCTACTCCTCTCATAAAGGAACCATCTATTTTAACCCCATATCCTTTGATTAAGGAAGAGGACGAGGTTACCATCCCTATTTCTCCACGTAGAGGCCTATCTTTTATGTCTACCCTTTAGGGAATCAAACTAACCTATAAATCCTTATCTAGGTTAGTGCAAAAATTAGAGATTATCTCCAACCCTAACATGGATCAAGCCACCTTATGGAATAAATTAGTTCTCCCCTATATTACCCAATCCAAGCCTCTAACCCTTTCTCAGTCTAACTAACCTGACACCTCCATTAACCAACCCCTTACCATATATACCTAAAATACCAAACCCTCTATCGAACTAACTAAGACCTCTACCAAACCAACCAACCCCCAACCACTCAATATAACCAAGAACCAAGTATCCAAGGTCTCTCCTATCATCCCAACTAGGTATGCCAAGAATCTTGGTATCCTCCTTATACCAAGCCTTAGTCACCCATCTATCAAAGTGAGCCTAACCCCTCCAAACCCACCAACCAAACACCAAACCAAAGAAACCAAAGAGGCAAAGCCATACAAAGGTTGAAACACTAAAAATTTTCCTCTATCAACCTTGCCCTCCATTATGGGTCCTCATCACTCTACCTTGAATAGGCAGTCAATTAACTCTACCAAAACCTCACCACCTCTTTTAGTTATGACTTTGTAGTTACTATCTAATGCACCTATTTTCACCATGCCAACAATACCTAAGCTATCTACCTTGTGATCTCCTACCTTTAGATCATCTAACTCCTTACCTAAATTAAAGACATCAACCAAGCATACCACCTTACCCAAAGTACCTACTACCAAACCTATCTCTAAGCAACCTTCTACCCAAACTACCAAAGTCAAAATAGCTACACCTTTACCACATTCAATTGAGTCTTACTCGACCATCTCCCATAAGTTATTGCATACTTATTGTTTAGCCTTACCTCCCATTAGACCCTTTGATTCTCTAGTTTCAAATCTTACCTAGTATAATGATCACCAAGTTTGTGTTTATCATAGGACACCAAGCCATGATATAGAGGACTATAAGGCTATCTAAACCATTATCCACTAGCTTTATGATGAGGATGATATATTAACAAATAAACCTCATATGGAGCCTATAATAATCCAACCATCAACCATAACTACCCAACACCTACCTACTCCACTCTCACCTAAGAGTGAAGATGAGTCTATCCAGTCTACTACCTCAACCTCTCCTTCTATCTATAATATCAATGTGGTCACAAGAGAACAATATAAGGATAAGGGGAAGCCTAAAGTGTTCATTCCTTGGACATACCCCTCCTCAAACTCCCCACTATCTCCATATTTGACCAAACCTAAGGTGTTTATCTTAAGTGCCTCCCAATCTAACCCTTCAAAATCCATTAAGAGAGTTATCCTCAAACAACTTCATTAGACCCTAGCAAAGATGATCTTGTATGAGTTAATATCTACTTCTCCATACCATCTTCAAGTGCTAATATAAGCTTCACGATCCATTAAGTTCTAATTTAAGGACCCCCAAACTCTAGCCACCTTTGTTGGTGCCCTTTAAATTTCTAACCTTGTTACCTTCAAGGATTCAAAAATACCCTCTATCTACCCCCAAAGACCTAGATCCTCCTCTCTTCATCACTACCTACATCAACCAAACCTACATCAAATGGGTCATGATTGATGGGGGAGATAGCATAATCATCATCTCCTCTCATGCCTAAAACCAACTCAACCTAATAGATAATGTTATGTACAAATCGTTGGCCATCCTTTGCTCCTTCAATGATACCATGGCCACTACTTTAGTAACTATCATCTTTTATATCTATGTAGGACCCCATACACTCCCCAAACTATTATATGTTATTGAAGGTGAACTCTAATACATCTTGTTAGGATGACCTTGGATTCATTCCATGGGTTGCATTCCTTTTACCCTCAACTGTTGCATTAAATTTGAGCATAAGGGCTATTTCATCACCATATAAACTGACCCAAGTCCTTTCTCAACATTTAATATGACCTATCACCCAAACTATGTCCTCATACCTCCATCTATCACACCTTTAGTAGCTCAAACCCAAATTTCACCTACCAAAGTAGATATCATATCCCCTTTTATCGATGAGGCATCAACTAGTTCTTCTATACCTTCACATGAAATCCCTACCATAGACCCTTTCAAATCCATGTTCAATCATCTTTCACTAGGGTAATATCACCTTTTAGCACTTAACTCTTCCCCTACTCCTTAAGTATATGGGAAACTTACCAACCAATCAGGATATGACCCCAATATCAAAACTATCATTCCCTTTAGACCTCCACACCATTAGACTTATTTTATCTATGGGGGACTCGACAAATCCTTTGATTCCTCTACCACCTCTCTTCCACCTCGACCATTCATCATTGGTTTTTATGACCTTGATAAACCATATTTCACCAAGACATACCTCCATCAATGTGCTTAGAAAGGTTTCAATCTTGGATGATATGAGCATGGCACACACAAATTAGTCACCATCAAAACTAGGAAGCCACACAAGAAGCATGGATTTGGTTTCATCTTTCCTAATAAAAATAAATCAAAGCAACAAAAAAGACCTACCACCACCATTGTTGAGGCAGATACCCCTTCCTCACTGACCTTTCCTCCACTTGCATGTGAGGAGGATAATGTCATCTCACCTAACTTTTTTTCATCAACATGATCAGCCTTAGACCCCTAACTTATCTAAAGGAGGGTTGATCATAACCATCCCTTTGATCCATATTAAAATGATAGGATAAGATTCTCCTACCATACAAATACTCTCCTACCATTAACACTATCTAGCATCAGGATGATGATTCTATCCTCACCTACCTTGGTACCCCATCTTCTTTAATCCATAAATCCCTCCTCTTAAGACTTTGACCATGTTGAATGAATCCACTACAAATATCAAATTGGGTGCTATGGATAACCCTTGTATTATTAAAATTGGCCAACTACTGAATGTTGAGGAACTTTGGGACTTTTCCTCTTTTTTCCAAGACCATAACATAGCCTTTACTTGTTCTTACAGTGATATGCTTAGGATTAACCCCACCATTGCTACCTATAACATAGTCACCCATTATGATGCCAAACCTATGCAGTAAAATCTCTGATGCATATATCCTCACATAGCCCTTCTCATCAAAGAAGAGCTCCAGTGTCTCTTATCTATCAACTTTATTCAACCTATTGAATACCCATAATGGGTCTTAAATGTTGTACCTATTAATAAATCCATACGGGGACTATGCATTTGTGTATACTTTCATGACCTCAACCTCACCTATCCCAAAGATGAATTTCTTCTACCTATAATTGACCAACTTATTGATCTTATAGTCAGACATGAGATGTTATCTCTCATAAATATATTCTCAGGTTATAATCAGATCTTAATCATCCCTAAAGATCAACACAAAACCACATTTACCACCCCTTGGGGGACCTTTTTCTATAGATTCATGCCATTCAGGTTAAATAATATTAGTACTACCTACCAACATACCATGACCTACATCTTTCATGACCTAATCCATAAGATTTTAGAGGAGTATGTGGATGACCTTCTCATAAAATCCAAACTTTGAAAGGATCACTTAGCCATTATTAAGATCATATTCGAGTGACTTATCCACTATCATATCTGTCTTAACCCCAAGAAGTGCATTTTTGGGGTCTTGTCAGGAAAGTTTATTGGCTTCATTATCTCCCTTCATGGAATCAAAGTTGATCCCACCAAAATCAAAGCAATCCTAGGCATGCTTCCTCCTACCAACCTCAAAAAAATCTACAAATTTCAAGGTAAGCTTAAGTCCATTCATCATTTCATTTCTTAGCTTTTAGATTGGTGCCAACCTTTTCACCACCTTCTAAAGAAGGATGTTTCTTTCAAGTGGAATAGTGATTATCAAAAGGCCTTTGATTATCTCAAAGAGTACCTTTTGTCACCACCTATCCTTACCCCTACCAAGTATGACCAACCTTTCTACCTTTATATCTCTGCCACTGACCATTCCCTAGGGGTAATGTTAGCTCATTGAGATGAACAACATAGAGAGTAATCCATATAATATATTATTCACACACTATTAGAGTAAAATACTTGGTATGATCATACTAAGAAGGTTTATTTAGCTTTAATATTCATGGCCACCAAGATTCACCATTACCTTCTTAACCATAAAACCTATGTCATTACCAACACTAACCCACATAAGTACATGCACTCCAACCCATACCAAAACTAGCGTATGGCCAAGTATCTCATGATATTATCAGAGTTTGACCTTGATTTCCTTTAGTATAAGTCTATTAAGGAGAAATTTATTTCTGATCAATTGGTTAAAGCACCATTAGTAGATAATCAACCTCCTCCCCTTGAGTTCCCCAATGAGTCCATCATGACCCTATCTCAATCGGATTTCACCTACCAAGTCACCATGTTCTTTGATGGATCAGAATGTCAACATGGAGGGGGAGAAGGTATCATCCTTATCCCCTTTGATGGTGAACCTCTTCCTTTATCCTTCAAGCTTGATTTTGAATTTACCAATAATGTGTCTGAGTTTGAATCCCTAGAGATAGGCCTTTAGACTACCTTAGCCCTCAGAGTAAAAAAAATCAATATCTTTGGTGACCCCTAACTTGTGGTTAATCAAATTAATATATCTTAATAGTTTAATAATGATGTTTTACAATAGTATAAACAACTAGTTGACAAACTCTTAGCATCATTTAAACACTATTGTATCCAGTCAACCTCATGATCTATCAATAAATTTACTGATACCATGGCCTCCCTTGCATCATAGATCCTATCTACACCCTCATACTCTAATCTATTTGTCATTATCCATAGGCTTACCTAGCCTTCCTTTGTCAAGGAGACCTAACCTAACCTTTGGTATCAACAAATATTTTACTATCTTAACATTGGCATAGTTCCTTCCAGCCTCTCTAGGAATGCTTGAAGAACATTTATTTAGAGTACCTCACACTATACCATTATGGGAGGAATTATTTATAGATATGACTTCAATGGCCTCCTCTTCTATTTATTTTGCAATCATGAAGCCTCCCATGCTATCAAAGAAGCACATGATGATATCTATGAGGGACACTTTAGTGGCCTCACCATAGCTAAGAGTGTCCTCAATCTTAGCTATTAGTGGCATAACCTTAACCAATATTGTTGTGATTATGTAAAAAAGTGTGTTAAATTTTAACAACATGCTAATTTGCATCATGCACCCAACCATAGCCTTTGAGTTTTTACCAATTTTTAGCCTTTTTCATAATGGTGTCTAGATCTCATTGGGGAAATTAATCCCCATCATTCATAGTGACACCATTCAATTATCACCATGATTGAGTACTTTACCAAGTGGGTAGAGGCTATTCCTCTAGTCTCAACCAAATTAGAAAAGATTATCAACTTTATCAACCATCACATCATCTATCACTTCAATGTCCCTCATAAGATTATCATCGATAATGGTAAGTCCTTTAAGAACAAGCAAGTTTAAGGTCTATGTGATGCATTCAGAATTAAGTTAAGCTTCTCCTTGCCTTATCACCCTCAAGTTAATGGATAGGTAGAAACCTCTAAAAAACTATTAATAACATGCTAAGTAAAATGGTCAATAAAAGCAATCAGGATTGGCATTTGAATATCTCCTTCACCTTTTGGGCATATTATACCAGCATTAGAACCCTTATGGGTGCTGTCCCATTTTCTCTTATTTTTAGAGTGGAGGCTATCTTACCTCTTGAATTCCAAATTCATTCTCTTTTCATTTCTTTGAAATAATTCATTTCAGAGGATGATAATCATTAGCACCATTTAGCCTAGCTTGAGCTACTTGATGAGCATCACCTAACCACCCTCACCCATCTTCATGTCTACCAAGAGTGTATCAAATGTGCCTATAACAAATACCTTAGAGTAAAAGAATTCAATATCAGAAACCTCATCTTAAATAAAAATCAACATGTCACTAATATAGATAAATGCAAATGGGGAAAATTTAATTTCAATTGGCTTTGACCTTATATCATAACCCACAAATATGGATTAGAATCTTATCAATTATCTTCTTTCAAAGGCCACCCAGAGCCTGAACACCTCAATACTTCACACCTACATCCATTATTTTGTTAGGAAGGATCAATTTTACCTTTTGTTTAACTTAAATGCATCCCTTGTTATCTACCCACATTCATCTCCATATTTTAGGGGAAATCAATTAAAAATGTATCAAGTGATTATCTATCATTGAAATATCTTGATCTTAAACAATGGGTATCATAGCTCTACCCATGGCATGTTTCTCATGGTTATTTCTACCCATTTTTAGGATGGATCCCCATGATCATTGTCATCTAAACCTATTTATACCTAAATAACCCTCTTGTACTCTTGGTTTTGCTACCATGAAGGTGAACCACTAAGCCAACACAAACAAGTCTATGTCAAGCAAAATAATAAAATCCCTATCACTAGAAATCAAGGGTCATTTTTAGAATTTATAGACTAATCCATTGAAGGATAGTTATTAAAATTTTATTGAAAATTACCAAAACATAAGGGCAGTGTTAGTCCCTTAAAGGACAACTATAAAAAACATTAAGCAGAACACATAAACTTAGACCAATCCCTTGAAAGATGGTTGAGTAATCATTTCTCAAAACTATAGTAATTTATTTAAGGCTTCCCACATCGATTAGATTCCCACATATAAAAATTAGTAGAAGACCCATTATCAAAATATAGGTAAAAGGAAAATAACTTTTAAAGCCACAATTGGCTCTCAAACAATAAGATAAGGTGGAAGTCATAGTTAGATTCCACAAGTAGAATTCTTGCATCGATCAGTCTACATTTCTTGGCATAGTTTTATTTATACTATCTCTTTGGAAACCTATAGAAGAGGCATGCTAATATCATAATAAGGTTATATTTTCACCCATCCCCCTATATTCAAGGGATTTTTTAGCTTACTTGACATTATGTGGTCAAGAAACCTTTTTAGCCAACTGATGAAAACTAATGTGAAGCATTTGAAGGGCTTATGTTCATTAAGTCAATCCAACTTTAATTTTGTTTTAGTCCTTACCAATGAAGAAGCATCCTTCCATCTACTTATCTTATCATGAATAATTGACATTTTCATTATGGCATTCACCCTTGGATTATATTCTCTATTCTCTCATCTAGTGTTTTTAATTAAACTATCTCATATGTTTTATCATAAACATTAACAATAAATAGCTGTAAGCATACCCATAACCATCTACATTACCATACCATACATGAAAATCACATCCATAATCAATAAAATCAATGTGAACATGTCTAAACATAATGAAATCCAAATTACTCATTAAAAACATTAGCATGTCATAAGCATAACCATAACGACAACCATAACCATGACCAACATCATAAAGCCATAAAATCCATTAAATTTCAAATAATTAACCATTTTTTCACCACACGTCTAAAGCATACTAATGAAGTGTATACACATTAAGATTTAACATGTCATAAACATATCCATAAACCCAAACCATCTCATGCCCATTGGTCCATCTCAAGCCAACTAGCTTGCTTTTGTGATGCTTTATGCCTGGTCCCTTGACCATAGTGAGAACATTGCCATGTCGACCACCTTTTGAATTTACACCACCTCATGGTTACCTAACTTGATTATGTCTTTCAAGAGCACTTCCTACCTTGGATACCCAAGACACTTGACCTATTTGTGTTTTTCATGGGAACACTTCCTACCTTAGATACCCACTAGAAACACTAACCTTGTCTAGGAGACTAATAGGTGTACCCAACTACCATGCCTAAAATGTTATCATGTGGTACACTAGTCACTTATCCCTTAGAATTGACCTTTTATTATTTTCAACTATGGAAACTTTTTTTTAATGTGATCTTGATTATTGTACCTATTATCACACTTTGCATGCATGTTTGTGCCCTCATGTCCAACCTATCATCTACCTTCATTCTCACCCTCACATACCTTGTCAAACCCACACCCAATTTGTTTTTTTCCTCATCACCTCCTATTTTGAGGGGGGAAAACCTCCTCCCATACTCAAGGCAAGAAAACCTCTAATCAATATCAATTTTTGTTTTATAACTGGTTGATTCTAAGCCATATAACAAAAGGAGAAAAATATAGACACTGTAAATATGTACACCATAATTTTGAATGTCATAGTATCCCTTTACCACCTTAATACTTTCTAAAGACCAATTTAACCTTCTAAACACTAATCAAGATAACCCTAAGTCAGTTTAACTTAACTACCTTAACCTTACTTTTTATTCATTTTTACCCCTTAACACTTGACCACTAATGGTTAGGGTAACCATCGATAGTCACCCTAAACATCGATGGTCAAGTTCCACCTCGCTAAAAAAATTTATGTAAACCATCTTATTTGATTTTATAGCTATATCTTGTCTAAATCCTATTGTCAGTCCTTGCATGGATAATTTATAATTAAATAGCCTAGTTGAACCTTCACTTCTAGCTCTTGTTTACACCTATAAGAAGAGAGGAGCTGGTAGGTTAATATCATCTATAATTAGCATCAAGATATTGTGTATCTATGAGTTTATTTCTTACAATTCAATCACCATCAACAATCTATCAATCCAACAATCATATCAGAGAGTCAATTTACCATGGCCTCTCCACCAAGATTCCAAGTACTATTACTTTATCAGAATCAAACTAGATTCCAGTAATAGATTAACTACCTCAAATATCCACTAAATTGATTTATGGTAAGAAAATTACTTGATTATTATTTTTAATTTACTTTATTTCTAGTTTTTAACCAATCCAGACCTTACCCACCTCTTCAAATCCATTTTTTAGATCTCATAAATCAGCTAAAACTTCCAGCCTAGATCTTCACATAGTAATAATCAATGGTTAACTCAGCCATCAATGGTCTGTCTAACCACTGATAATCACCTTGACCATTGATGGTCATCCAAACCACTGATAGTCACTATGGTAGTGAAAACTATCAAGTTGTTTTCACCCACCTACACCTAATCAAACCTAATTTTTTATGTTTCTGCTTGTTCACAGTACCCTTTTGGATTTCCTAAAGCACACCTCGACACCTTAGCACCAATATTAATCATTTTATTTCTAATTTATTCATTTATAAAATGTTTATTATTAATCACTCTTGTATTTAATTTTAGTACCTTTTGATTTATTGATGCAAGTACCTTCTTTTCTATTTATGAGCTTACTTATTTAAAATGTGTGGATTGATAGCCCCTAAGGAAGCTCTCACTTTCAGGATCTAGCTATCACTAAGAAATATACCCAATTATCTACCTAACAAAGAAGTTTACTTCAGTTATTTATTATCCATAGGTCATCCTCCCAAGACAAAGTAGATCTCTTTACAATCTTCAGATTCAACATGCACACTATTAATCAAGTTTTTCAACCATACCCATAGTTTCTTCTATTCCCTCTTCTTCATAATAAGAAATAAAATCATTGAAATAGTTTGAGTATGCATATGAGGCATTAAATAACTAAGGTGTGTTTCAATTTGAGCCTATAAAGGTATGTCTTATAGACCTAGCATGTAACTAGACTAGTTATAGACCCTGCCTAACCCAATAAGGTACCATGAAGTGTTGTAAAGTCTAATGAAAGATGAAAGTAGTCTTTGAGCATGTTATAAGTTGATTAATCATGTGAGTGAGGTGTAAAGTGTATGGACAATGGATATAAGGTTAGTTTCAAGGCCTAATGAGACTTTTAGGTTAAAAGCCTAGAGAGAAAAGAGAGAGATGGTGGCCTAATGGGGTATCAAGATCAGTTTCCAAGGTAAGCATGGATAAAGGTATGTCATGTTATTTTAAGTATGTTGACCAAGTTTGAGGTCAAATTTTACAAGAAAAGGCATGGAATGTGGTTTTAAGGTTGCTTGTGTGTATAGAATGAAGTATTCTCAACTTGAGAAAAAAATTCAAGTACTAATTGGCACATGTAACATCTGCATGAGAACCTAAGCTATTCATGGTAGATGAGGAAGGGTATGTCAGGGAATAATTATCCCTTACATTAATTTGTATATCATAATGTGAATAATTATGAGATTAATAATTCACTATTATGCATAGTTAGTTGTTAGAATATATTTGGTTAAGAATATATTATCAGTTGTATTATTATTATGTGTTATAACAATAGTACATAAATAATTAAGTTATTATTTACATATGAGAGTTATAGGAGATTGAGTATTTGGGTGAGATATTGGTGGAGATATGTTCTCCCCAATTATAAGAATGACTTTCCTATATATTTGTAATGTCTCATATGAATTAATATGGAATGAAATAATAGTTTGGTGTGTTAAATATTATCTCTATTTTTGTATTTGGATCTAATGAATAGTGCATGAAATAAATCTTGGTATAAGCTCCTATAATAACTAACATTGGTATCAGAGAAATATAATCGTAAGGACGGTGAGGGGCAGTTACACTATGATTTATCTATGTATATGAGAGACTATTTTTCCTAAGAATAAGTTGGAAGTTTTTTATTTGTAATATATATTTTTTGAGTGAGATTAAATTGTGCATCCCAAATAAAAAGATATATCATATTATTGGCATTACAATCCAAGGATATCTCATGCATTTTATTATCTCAGACATGTGTGTAGATGTTATACATGTTATACATCATTGATCTAGCTTATGTGTGTGTAGTTACATTAATGATTCACTTATCATAGATCTATTCATATAATTCATCTTTGTGTATATAAATATGTGACTAATATTTGATTACATAATTCCAACATACAACTATCTCAATCTCAAAGTTGTAATAAAAAATATATAACAAATTCAATATTAGATTTTTACATTACTCATTGCAATGACCCATTTTGTATTGGGGATTAATGGATGCAATTATATTTATCTTCCATTCTCATATCACCACTATTATTTTTCAATATTTGCCTTTGCTCGAGCTCTACATCTCTATCAACAAAACTTGAGTTGTCATTTTATCTTCACAACACATGGATTTCAATCCAACCACCATTTTCATCAAAACTAGTAGTGAGAATAAGCACACACAATAAATATGGATCATGGACTATTACATGACCTTCATAAATTTATTTTTATGGGTATGTCAGTCCATCAAGATATAAATTTAATTTATTTTATATGGTTAAGTCGTTGTGTCAAAACATTAAAGTAGTATTGTTATAAATCTTTCTTTTATTATAAGTTTTGGTTATTTATTGTGTCTCTCTTTCATTTAGGTTGAGTCTATATGAATTTTTTATTATATAAAAAGAGTTATATTTATTTTTTAAGTTTGGAGTTTAATATTTGTCTCAAATTTATTGATGTCATTTATTAATTGTCAAAATTAAAAATTTCACTATGTTAAAGTCATTAAGGTCAATATTATCTATATTTATGTAATTGAG
This sequence comes from Torreya grandis, assembly GCA_037957365.1. Taxonomy (NCBI): domain Eukaryota; kingdom Viridiplantae; phylum Streptophyta; class Pinopsida; order Cupressales; family Taxaceae; genus Torreya; species Torreya grandis. The sequence goes on from JARHVA010000129.1 coordinate 4,936,177, forward strand.
TGCATTTCACTTGTATGTGGCATCAAAATTATGGGGGGGTCATAATGGACAAATTTAAATACATTAAAAAGTTTAAAGGAAAATAGTTTTACAAATTGCAAGTAAGAACCTAGTTATTACTAATCAACAATGATCTTTGGAATATTGTTGATGGAAAAATGAAGAAACCAAAAGATGTAGAGGAAGTAGTGAAATGGGAAAGAAAAGATTATAAATCAACAAAAATTATTGGCCTAGGCTTATCTAATTCTTAATTACATCATATTGACCTATTAAAAATTATAAATACCATTTTTACTACATTGAACAAGCAATTTGGATCTCAAACAAGAAGTGCAATAGTGACTCTTAAACAGAAGTTGTTTGGACTAAAGATGGAGGAATTTGACAACATGGTACAACATATTAGTAAGTTTAACTCCATTCTAAATAAAATAGTAGGAATAAAGGTAGATTTACTTAATGATGATGTAAAATTTATTTTACTAAATAGCATGCTAGTTAGTTATTCTAACATGGTTTTTACACTAATTAGAATAAATCGTAGCTTAGAAGATCTAATTTATTCATTGATAGATGAAAAAAATAAGAATATTTATCTAATTGAAAGTGTATTATATGCTAAAAAAAAAGAGGATAAGTCATATGCTAAAATAAGATCTAAATATTCTTTAACAAGGATCAACTTCTAAAGATTCAAAGAAAAGATTTATTTGCTTCTATTGTAAACAACCTGGCCATTTGATTATAAATTGCAAAAAGAGAGCTCAGGACTTGTTTGATGGGAAATTATAAGAGAATACCATGAATACTGATGAAGAAAAGGAAAATGATGAAGAAGAACCAATGAATGAGGATGTTGGTTATAATTTTGAAGATTTATTATATTGAGCAGACCTATTGGAGGACACTGGAGGATGGAGGCTTTCTACACCTCTCATTAGCCATTAATGAAGGGGTGATTATGCTATATTGGTTCATATATGTGTGTGTGTGTGTGTGTGTGTGTCTGTGTGTGTGTGTGTGTGTATGTATGTATGTATATATTTATATGTATATGTATATGTATATGTATATGTATATGTATATGTATATGTATATATATATATATGTGTGTGTGTGTGTGTGTGTGTGTTGTGTGTGTGTGTGTGTGTGTGTGTGTGTGTGTATGTATGTATGTATGTATATATGTATATATTTATATGTATATGTATATATATATATATATATATATATATATATATATATATATATATATATATATATATATATATATTCTATTTTTAGCACTTGTTTGTATGTGTGATAAATAATAGGTGTATTTCCTATCTTCTCACATAATGTACCATATAAAACATGTGTTTAGGATATGCAAGAGTGAAAGTTAAACAAATGTTTTTTGTTCATGGTTCCCACACTGTACAAGTTATGTGGTTCCCTCAGTGAATGGTTGATGGTAGATGTTCATGTTTGAAGTTTCCACCCTAATTCAATTGATGTGTTTTTGATAGTGAATGGTTGATAATAAGCTGATGTGTTCCTCTTTTACTTTCATTAAGTCATGTGAAACATAAATTACCATGTAAGGCCTAAGGGGGGGAATGTTAGGGAATAATTATCCCTCAAATTAATTTGTATATCATGATGTGAATAATTATGAAAGTAATAATTGACTATTACATATAGTTAGTTATTAGAATATATTTAGTTAAGAATATATTGTCAGTTGTATTATTATTGTGAGCTACAATAATAGTACGTAAATAAGTTATTTATTATTTATGTATGAGATTTTATAAGAGATTGAGTATTCAGGTGAGATGTTGGTGTAGATATGACCTCCCTTATTATAGGAATGACTTTCCTATATATTTATAATGTCTCATATGAATTAATATGGATTGAAATAATAGTTTGGTGTGTTAAATATTATATCTATTTTTATGTTTAGTACTATTTCATAGTGCATGAAATAAATTATAGTATAGTCTCCAATAATACCTAACAGGGTCCTAGCTCAAAGTTCCAAGAATTGGTTTCTATAATAAGGAGCAAAGCTTTATGAATAAGCGTTAAGACTGCAAGGTGGTTTAAACCAATCTAAAACCCTAAGTTTGACTTGATATATAATATCTTGATGTAAATAGCTTAGAATCAATTGTATGACCTATTTTTATGATTGGATCATGTAGTGAACTCTCATAGGTATCTTTAGGTGGCATTGATTTGTCATGAGAGTGAGTGGACCATACAAGAAATGCCTTATTTCATAGAAATTTTCTATAATAGGTAGAATTGATCAAGTCAAAATCGTTAAATGGATGAATGTTGAATATTGAGACTTGAATTAGTTTCCCATGGTGGTTTTTGATTATTTTTCATACCTCAGATGTGTTAAACTAGTCATGAAATTTGACCTATCTTTAAAAGTCCTAATGGTGCAGATAGTGAGAAAAACCAGGTACAAGTGAGAATGAGATTAGGGATGTGTTTTCATGGATTAAGGATGGATAAAAATTCATGGGTATTTTATTAAAGACCTATAATACATGATCATGTTGGATATATGTTTTTAATATTAGTGGATATGTTGAAAATATTTCTCATAAGTTGACCTACCTTATGTAGATGAGATAGTGAAGGTGTAAGGTTGTGAAATTGGTCTGCAAGATAAATATTGTCACTTGACCATAGTATATTTATATATAAGAGTTGACAAATGATATAATATTATCATACACATTCATAAAAATTATTTAAAATGGTTTACACATGTGTTGAAGGTTATTATCACCATGACTGTGTTTTAAGATAAACTGACAATTTTAGGTAAACAAGTTGCAATGATGAGTTGGAGGATATATTCCATTAGATAAATAATAAAATGCACATGATGTTGTTTTTTTAACTTTGATGACCTATATATTATTTTAAAAATCTTGGAAGTTAGTATAAGAGTTTGTAACATTGAATCCAAAATTGCTTGTCTAACTAAGTAAGGTCTGTGAGAGAGGAGGTCAACAGATTGGTTTGTAAGACTAATAGTTATCATTTGTGATTATAATGTTTTTTATGGAAATTTATCTAAGTATGATGAAATATAATATCCATACATTATAAGACCTTAAGAGTGTTAATATAAGTTTCAAAATTTCAAGGTTTCATGATTGTGTTTTGAGACCAATTGGTAGTTTTTAGTAAGCTACTTGTAGTGAAGGGTTTGAATAATTTTGCCTTGATTTGTGAGGTATAATAAACATTATTATGACACTGAGGTCATAATTATTCTCTCTATATATTTTTTTATATGTATTTTTGTCAAATTTTTTTTTATGCTTCAATTTTTTACACAAATTTTTTTAGTATGCACAGGGCTCATATGAATAGTACTAATGATGTACTCCAAGTCGTAGTTTGAGATAAAAAGTGCTATAGAGCCTAGAAAATATTATAAGAGGTATATTGGGATGAAAAATGATTTTATTTTTTTGTATAATTTTTTTTAATGTTCTTCAATAAGATCAAAGGGTAACATGTGCTAATTAGGCCTAATGGGGTTAGGTCTCCATGAGACATAAAAGAGAGATAAGGACTATTTGAGAAAGGTAAAACCTAAAGGGACTCAAATAAAATTTTATCTATGTCTATGAGGTGTTCCAAGATACATTAAATCTATGAAATAAGAGTATAAGGGTGTTTTTCCAACTAATAAGGATATGAACAAGAAACTTATATAAATATTATGTATTTTTAGGCTTATGTGTGTGTGCAAAGTTGAAGTGAACAAGAAAGGAGATTACAAATCATAAGAAGGTATTATATACCATAAGTAGAGGATAAAATATTAGTGATTAAAATTTTAAAAAAATTCTATGTGTAAGGATCTAGTTCATATGATCTAATCAAGTTAATAAGAGGGTTAGTTGAGCGAAGAAGGCTAGAGACTAGTTTTAAGAGGGATATAAATGTGTCAAGAGATGAGGAAGTAAATAATAATATGTTGTATGATAAATAATATGTTATAAATTTGATTAATTATTTTATGTGTCTGAGTTTGTGCTGATACATCTAAGGGGTTGGTGCCTCCTTACAAGTGGGTGTTTTCTAAAGCCTAGATAACTTGGTCCTTAACTAGTTAGGTCCAATGCTCCATGTGAAGTTAGTGATTAACTAAAGTTATAATTTGTCTTATAAAACTATATAATATTTTCATCATCAATGAGTTTTATTACCCTTGAGGATTTACCACATATATATTACATTCATGTGTTTCATTTTCTTGTGGATTGGTGCTTATGCTTGATAAGATGTACATGATTGTCTAAATGATCTATGATTGCTTAAGTAAGATTGTTTAATTATTTTTTTGAAGAATAATAAACCCCCCTTATTTATTTTTATTTCAACATTTAGTATTAGATCCTATTCCTTTGAATTAGGTCTAAAGGCCTAAAGGAAGATCCTAGAAGCAAGGATGGTTAGTTAGTAATCTCAAGGTGGTTTCTCTACTAGTAAGGCTCTATTGTTAAATAGATATAAGTATGCATTTTAGAATGTTAGGATGAAGATATATTTTATGTCTCAAGGTCATGATATTTGGAAATCAATTATGGATGGCTATAGTGCTCCTTTTATTCCACCAATTGATTTAGTAGATAAGAAAGCTAGTGAAAACAAATATAAGGCAATGAATGCTATTCTTTGTGGCCTATCAAAGGTAGAGCTTATGAATTTAATTCATTTTGAATATTCAAAAGAGATATGGGACAAATTTAAAACCATATATGAAGGTGATACCAAGAAAAATATGGCCAAGTTATAGACCCACAAAAGACAATTTGAAAGCCTAAAAATGAAACCATTGCATCTTACCTATTGAAGGTTGATGAAGTTATAAATAAAATTAGATGATTATGAGAAGAAGTCAAAGAATATACTATTTTAAAAAAAAAATTGAAATCACTAACTCCTAAGTTTGACTCTAAGGTATTTTTAGTAGAAGAGATGTAAGATTTGGACAAGCTAGAGATGTATGGGCTTCATGTCATCTTGACTGTGTATGAGATGAGAACCAATTAAGGAAGACCTCCCAATAAATAATTATCTTTCAAAGTTGAGAATTAAAAAGCCGAGAAGGTCAAGGATGAGGAATTCTCATATGTTGATGATGATAAACTAATAGCCATCTTTTCAACAAAGTTGAGGTTTGGATTTGGTAATTATAAAGGTAATTTTCCCTTCAAATGTTTCAAATATGGCAAAATTAGTTACTTTCCATCCAAATATCCAAATAAGGATAAGTTTGAGCATGATGAAGAACATGATGAACATCATGAAGATGATAAAAAAGCCTATAAGCCTGATAAAAATAAGGAGTTCATAAAGTGTGAAGGAGGAACATTCAAGAACAAGAAAATATTCTACACTAAGGAAGATAACCCTTTTGATGTGACTCAAGTGAATTTGATAGTGATGATGGTAGTCATGAACCTAAACATGATAGTAATTAAACCTTGTTTATAGCCATAGAATCAAATAATGAGGGTTTTTCAAGTGAGAAAGGCTTCATGGTTGATGTGGAATAAGTGAATAATAAGCTCAATTAAATATTGAGGTAGAATTGGTAAGTGCACTAGAGTAATTAAAGTTAAAAAGGAAAAAAATCACAAACTAAGATCACTAGTTAAAGACTAGGAGGATCATATTGGATTATTTATAGAAAGGCTGAGTAATGCTTCCAACGAGTATGATGAGATCATCAAACAAGTTAAGGCACAAATTGAGGTAGTTAATGTAAGCCTAAAGTATAAATAGGAATAGTGGATCAGGTATGAAACTAAAGTATAAAAATTGAAAGTTGAGTTAAATCAAGCATCCATCAAGGTGAGGACTTTCTAATGTTTGAAAAGAGATCTAAAGCATTAGATGATGCATTGAGTACTCAAAATCCTACAAGTGAAAAAATAGGTCTTGGTTTTTTAGAAGACCAAAAGGAGGCACCTTAAGTTAAAGAGAAACTATTGAAGACAAGAAGGTCAACATGAAAATACTATCAAATAAACCAATGCTATAAATTATACCAATTCATTTAGTGGTTACTATATTTTTTGCCATGAATTTGGTCATAAAGTAAGAGAATGTAGAATACCATCCAAGAATGAGTATTAATGGGAATATAGAAGGAATCACAACTCACATCAGTAAAGAGGTATGTACAAGGTGGTTTTATATAGTTATCATGATGTATGACACATTGAAATATTTTGTCCTAATAAGGTTAGAAGGTCATCAAGTCAAAATAGGAGGTTTGCAGCCTTTAGAGTGATAGAGAGGAGTCAAATGAATGTTTGGAAACAAAAGATGATGAATACGAGTTGTGATCAATCTAAAATCTCAATTGGACTACTTATTGTGATATAAAATGATTAAAATATAAAAACAAGTCAAGAATGTCTATTGTCAGCCCACATTGATGATCAAATGGATGATGAAGAGATCAAACCTATAATGTAAATCAAGCTTAAAAGGGTAGTGAAGGATATGAAATTAGATGAGAGCATAAATATGTAGGAATATCTTAAAATTGTAATTTTCTAGTGACATATAATAAGTGGTGACTCTATTAGGCTTCATGGAGACACTATTCAGGTAGTAGAAGCATGATGGATGCTTTATTTGAGGGGGAGCCATTCAAGTTTGTGATTGAGTGTGTGATATGTTGAGAAGTGGTCTTATTATCAAAATTAATCTAAATGAGGTATGCTTGGAGTAAGGAGGAACATGTTGCATTAATGTTTCATATTCTATGTATTGAGATCCTATATCAATATGGTATGGCTACATATGACAATATTTGTAGGTGTGACTTCAGATGATAGTTATGAAGGACCCTTTATCATTAATTTCAAAGGGGGAGAAAGTCTAAGAAAGGATATTAAATAGACTATGGGAGATGAGGGATTAGTCTTAAGAATATTTATCCATCAATGACAAAGGGGGAGTTTTTTTAGAAGTGTTATCATTTATTTCAAGGTCAAGATTGATGTCATTGATGTCAAGGTCAAGGTTGATATCATTGATGTCAGGGTTCAAATACGTAGTGAGTAGTCTGTGAGATATGAATCATGTGACAAGAGAGAATTTAAAGGCAAAATAATGATTAATATAAAGTTTTATTTCAAGAGATAGGTTAAGGTCAATTAAATCATGTTTTAGTATTAATCCTTGAGTATAAGGTGTCTTGAGAATCTTAGTTATAATAAGAATAGTGGTATCATAGGCATATGCATGATATGCATAAATAAGTATGTAAAAAATTATGATAATGTCTAAGTAACATGAAAGGCATGAGATCAAGGTATAAAATCATAAATAAGTGCTTTCAATATCAAATCTCAAGTCTCAAAGTGCTTGAGAATCCCAATCATGACACTAGTCATAGCATGAAGGAATCTTGTGTGAAGGTATGAGCATGGTGACCTAGTGAGATGGATGAATAAAGGCATATGAGGTATTATAGGTTTTTTTGAGTATGCATATGAGGCATTGGATCATTCAAGTGTGATTCACGGTGAGCTTATAGGGGTAAGTCTTATAAACCTAACATGTAACTAGACTAGTTTTAGACCCTGCCTGACCCAATAAGGTACCATAAAGTGTTGTCAAGGACAATGAAGGATGAAAATAGTTTTTTATAATGTGAAAATTTTATTGAGCATGTGATTTAGGTAGAGAGTGTATATATAGTGTCTATAAGGTTAGTTTCAAGGCCTAATGAGACTTATAGGTCAAAAACCTAGAGAGAAAAGAGAGAGATGGTGGCCTAATGGGGTATCGAGATCAATTTCCAAGGTAATAATGGATAAATGAGAATTGATATAGGTATTTCATGTTTTTATAGGTATTTTTATCAAGTATAAGGTCAAAAATTTTAATCAAAGGCATGGAATGTGGTTTTGAGGTTTCTTGTGTGCATAAAATGAATGATTCTCAACTTGAGAAGAAATTTCAAGTACTCATTGGCATGTGTAACCTCTTCATGGTAACATAATATTTTCATGGTATATATTTAATGGTACTATATCAAATTTACAATCATTAGTTTTTGGAATAAGGGTCTAAGCTTTATAAATTATCATTAAGACTTTAAGGTGTTGTAAACCTCTCTAAAACCCTAAATTTGACTTGATATGGAATATCTTGATGGAAATAGTTTAGAATGGATTGGATGACATATTTTTATTATTTTATAATGTATTATACTGTCTTGGGTATCTAAAATTGTCATTTGTTTGTCATGAGAGTGAGTGGACCCTATAGGAAAGGCCTTATTTCTTAGAAATTTGTTGTAGTAGGCAAAGTTAACTGAGTCAAAATTGATAAATGGATAGAGGTTTAAGATTGATACTTTAATTATTTTCCAATGGTGTTTTTTTATTAGGATATAGACCTTATATTATCTAAACTTTTAATGCAAGTTAACCTATCACTAAAAGGCTTAATGGTGCAAACAGTGAGAAAAACTAGGTAGAAGTGAGAATGAGATTAGAGATGTGTTGTCATGGATTAGGGATGGATCCAAATACATGGGGATTTTTTTAAATACCCATGATATATTATCATGTTGGATATGTGTTTTTAATATTAGTGGATATGTTGATAATATTGCTCATAAGTTGACCTATTTGTGCTGATGAGACAATAAAGGTGTAAGGTTGTGAGATTGGTTTGAAAGACTAATATTGTCACTTGAACATGGTATATTTATATCTAAGAGTTACCTAATGATATTTTAGTATCATAAAAATACATGAAAATTTTATAAAAGTGTCTACACAGGTGTTGAAGGTCATTATCACCATGACTATTTTCAAGATAAACTAGCATTTTTGGGTAAACAAGTTGTAGTGATGAGTTAGAGGATATATGCCCTTAGATAAATCATCCAATGAACATGATGTTTTTTTATTTTTGGTATTTTTTTACCTATCCATTATTTTAAAAATATTTAAAGTTATTATAATAGGTTGGAACATTGTATCCAAAATGGCTTATCTGACTGAGTAAGGTTTGTGAGAGAGGAGGTTAATAGATTGGTCTATAAGACCAATAGTTGTCATTTGTGATTGTGATATTTTTGATATAAGTCGATATTATGATGATTTAATATCATATTAATACATTTTAAAACCTTAATATTGTTCCTATAGGTGTAAAAAATTCAAGGTTTCATGACTGTGTTTTGAGACCAATTGGCAGTTCTAAATAAGCTACTTGCAGAGAAGGGTTTGATCACTTTTACCTTGAGTTGTGAGATATAATTCACATTTTAATTAACCTAAGGTCATAATTATTCTTTTAATATATTTTTTTAAAAAAATTTGTGTTTATGCTTCAATTATTTTAGATAGACTTTTTGAGCATGCACAAGGCTCATATGAACAATACTAATGATTTGCTCCAAGTAGTGGTTTGAGCTAAAAAGTGATATGGAGCCTAGATGATCTTAGAATTGGTATATTTTGATGACATATGATGTAATTATTTCATGCAAAGTTTTTTAATTTTATCAAATAATATTAAAGGGTAATGTGTGCTAATTAGGCCTAATGGGATTAGGTCTCTATGAGACCTAAAAGAGAGATAAGGCCTATTTGAGAAAGGTCAAACCTAAAGGGACTCAAAGAAAATTTGATACATGTATATAAGGTTTTAAAAGATAAATTTCATGTCCAAAATAATATTAAAATGTTATTTTTCTATATAATAAGGATACAAATAAGAAACGTATATCAATAGTAGGCATTTTTAGGCTTGTGTGTGTGTGTAGAGTTGAAACAAACAAGAAAGGATATTAGAGAGAAGAAGGAGGACTTATAGACCATTATTATAGGAATTAATATCAGTGATAAACATTTTATATAGGTTATGTGTGTAAGGATCAAGGTCATTTGACCTAGTCAAGTCAAAAATAGGGTTAGTTGAGCAAAGAAGGTTGGAGACTAGTTTTGAGAGGGATAGAAGTGTGTGAAGAGATCAGGAAGTAGATCATCATATATTGTATAAGAAACAATATGTTATGAATTTGATTAGTTTTTTAGGTGGATAATTTTATTTTGATTCATCTATAGGGTTGGTGCCTCCTTGCAAGTGGGTGCTTACTAAAGCCTATCTAAGTTGGTGCTTAGCTAGGTGGGTTGGTGCTCCATGTGAAGTTGGTGCTTATATAAAATTGGTGTTCATATTATAGGAATGTATTTTATTTGAATCATCAGTGGTTTTTATTCCCCTTGATGGTTTCCCACATATATATTCTATTCATGTGTTTCATGATCTTGTGGATTGGTGCTTATGCTTACTAAGATGTACATGCTTGTATAAATCATCTATGGTTGCTTAAGTAAGATTGTTTAATAAAGTTTTTAAATATTGATTCACCCACTCTCTCAATAATTTTTCTTCCAACACTGGGACCAATAATATCATAGATCATTGAGATGGTTTAAGGTTCATGAGCTAGTGCTAGAAGATTTTTAATGAGGAATTGATATTATTTTACCTCATCTAGATCATGAATCAAAGAGCCAATGGTGGCCATGGAATATATTATTTTGTTACCCTTGAAATTTTTTTAAACTCTATTTTGATAATATGTTGTTTGAGAGTGTTTAACATGGCCTTCTATGACACCAACTTGTCATCCTTGGTCTGAAAATGGTCTATAATCTTATTGATGATTAATTGAGAATTACCATAAACCTTTAAATGTTATATATTTTATTGTACTACTTGATGAAGCCCTAAGATGAATGCCTCATATTCATTGATGTTACTGTTATAAGGAAAGCTTATATGGAAGGATTTAGGGGTGAAAACCCCATATGGTGTAATGCATAGTATCCCTTCCCCTGATCCATGTGATGTGAATGATCCATCAAAATATAACTTCCAATGATGCTCCTCAAGAGGTGTTTCAGTGATGGTCATAATGGATTTATCTTAGAATTGAAATGTTATAGGTTTCATATCTACAAGAGGAGCTTCAACAAGTTGATCTCAAATAATTTATCCTTTGATAGACTTTTGGTTGATGTATTCTATCTTGAACTTGCTCAATCTAATGATCCATTTTTCCATGAGGCCTTGTAAAGTTGTCTTGGACAATAGATACATTTGAATATCTACTTTTCAAATAACTATGGTCATGTTGTTTAACATGTAAAGTAGTAATTTTTGAACTACAAATACCATAGCTAAACGTGATTTTTTAATGGGCATATAATTGTTCTCATATACAACTAGTGTATGGCTTAGATAGTACATAACATGTTCATTTCCATTATCATCATGTTAAGTTAGAAGTGCCACCAGGGATTTTTCAATGGTAGATAGATACTTTAAGAATGACTTTTCTAGCATAGGAGGTAACAAAATAGGTAAATTTGAAAGATAGTCTTTTAAATGTTGAAAATATTTCTAACATTTGTCATTCCAATGAAATGTAACAAATTTATTTAGTAAGAATGTAAATGGATGAAATTTTTCAGCCAATTGAGAATTGAAGTGTCTGATAGATTGGATTTTACCTTGCAAACTATGGAGTTGCTTTAAATTAGATAGTGGTGGAATCTCGATAATGGATTTGACTTTGGATAGATCAATTTAAATGCCTTTACAAGACATAATGAAGCCAAGAAATTTTATTGAAATAAATCCAAAAACACTCTTCTTAGGATTGAGTCTAACCTTGTATTCATGTAGCCTCTCAAATATTCTCCTTAGTGTTAAGGGATGATCAACCCTAGTCTTTAAATTTCATAATATGTCATCGACGTAGTATTTAATAATGTCATTCATTATATCATGAAATATGATGGTCATGACTATTTGGTACATGTCCCCAATGCTTTTTAGCCTAAATGGAATAATTTTATAACAAAATGTTCCCCATAGAGTGGTGAATGCTATTTTGTGTTTGTCTTCTAGCACAATTTAGATCTAGTTGTATCCTAAAAATCCATCCATTAGTGAAAGAATTTTGTACCTAGCTATGGAGTCAACTATCATGTCAATGTTTGGTAGAGGAAAGTTGTCCTTAGGGCAGGCCTTATTTATATCTCTAAAATTAGTGTAGATTTTTATTCCTTCTAACTTCTTACTAACTAGCACAACATTCGAGATCTACTTTGAATAGTCAATCTATCAAATAAACCTCATTTATAAGATATTTTCAAACTTTTTTTACTAATACAACAATGTGAGGATGAATATTACACAATTTATATTTCAGAGGCTTGACATCAAGATGTATAATAAAATGTTACACAACTAAGGTGGGGTCTAAACCTAGTATGTTTAAATAGGCCCAAGAAAATATGTCAACAAATTCCCTTAGAAGGGATGTAAATATTTCACATTCCTCCTTAGTGAGAGACATGTCTAATTTGATCCATTTCAGGTCATTTGGAGTCTTGATGTTGACTTTTATAGCGTCCTTTATAAGAAGATTCAAACCATCATCTAAAAGGTTAGCAACGATTGAAATTAGACTGCAATGGCAAAGTCCTCTATTTAGACTATCTTTTCAATTTCCCCTAGGCAAGATGAATCAGAATCTCCCAATGGTAGGCACATCCATGTTACAAAAATTGTTATAAAATATTAATTTTTTCAATTGAAGGCATGTTGTTCTTCTGAATTGAACTCAGACCCATAGGCAAGTTCATTATTGCGGGTCTCTTGTACTTCTTTAGGGGAAAGCTGACCATCAAATGGTGCTTAAAATAGGTTTTCACTAGAAGATTGGCCTTTCTCTTTACTATTATCCTAGTCTAAAAGTTCCTCAAATAGGTTTTCAATTTGGGACCTCAAATTTTTATTTAATTTTTTATGGCTAAGGGTGTTCACCCATTCTCCAAAATAAGTGTAGGATCTAGTTTGATCAAGAACCCTTGTTTGTGGTCTCCCAATGGAACATTGTCTCTTAGGCCTAAAAAATCACAAAAGGTCTCATCATTCTCAAACTCATCTGCAATAACTATGGATTCTTGTTGGTTTTAGGATTTATGTTGAGGGTGATATAGAGGAAGTGGATTGTGGTAGATAACTGGTCTAAGGGTATAAATGGCATGAGTGTCATATAGATTGGTATTGGCCAAGTCTTCATAATGGCTATGATCAAACTCCAATTCACTATCAACATCATCATCACTAGTATTAAGTGTTGGAACACAAATAAGACAGATGGGATCACCCCTAAGTATTTTAAATCTAAGACCATAGGTTCATTTGTATCTAGTAGTAGAAATTGGTTCAAGTGTTCCTTATTGGTTTGGCCTGAGGCCTCCTCCTTCATAGGCATGATTATTCATGATATTATTATGAATAAGATACTTGAAATTATTGTAATAATTAGATAGTTTGTCATTGTATAAGTAGGATTCATCATCTACAAATGGGTCCTATTCTTGGCCAGTGATCAATGTGAAAATGATAGGGGTTGGACTATGTAATTTACTTTTTCCTTTTTGTTGCCATTCCATGCAAGTTGGTTTGGATTTAGGTCTTCCATAGGACTTGGGGTTATATGTAAGCTTGGAAATATGAAATGTATTATGGGTTAAATACTTTTTTGGGCCATTGGTTATGATGGTAAAATGATTGGACATTTTAGGAGGTGGCATGTGGGAAGATGAATCAAGGGTATCTAGGTCAATGTAATTAGCCTCTAGTAAATCAATAAGAATATCTTTCCCCTTGTCTTTTTGGGGAACTAGATTCAATCCAAAAATGGTATTTATAACTTTTTTACTTAGCCTCCAAATGCCTCTAGTGTTATTATGGATGAAAATCTCCATGAATGGTGACCTCCATGCCACAATGAGAGAACTTGAGACATTGGTGTAATGCTGAAGGGATTGCATAAATCTCATGTATCCAAGGTATACCCAAAATAAAATTTTATGAAAAATATAGGTATAACACATGGCATAATGTATTAGGGGTCAAAGTTACAATGATAATTGGTAAGATGATAGTGCTTTGTCATTCCCACTCTTCATTACCATAGGCCTTGATAGTGATCTTTTCTAGTTGAAGATCAGTTATTGTGTATCCAAGAAGCATGATGAGCTTTAGATATGCAATATTTAGGCCTGATCCATTATCTATGAGGACACACTTTAATTTATGTCATATGATGACAACTTTGATGTATAAAGGATAATTAATGACCTAGGGATAGATGTCTAACCAAAGCTTAGAATTTATTTGGGGATATGTCATTAGGAACTTAGGATTGTCCAAGGAACTTTGTTAATATTTTTATATGGATAGTTGGAGTTCACAACAAATTTTAAATGGAAATTTGTGAAGGCATGTTCTAAATTTATTCCACAATATTAAACATCATTTCCTTTATAGTGGTAAATGGCTTGTTCCTATCAGAATGATAGGTTGAATGGGTGTACTAACACATGGTTGTGGGTATGGGATGGTAATATTTTACCACAAAGTTGTGATTGCATAATTGGGATTAAATAAATGATCATTATTGATATAAAATGATGATGGTGAGGGGATAAATAAGATAAATCTTGGTTGTTTATGTACTTGTATATGGTCACAATTCAATGAGGAGTTATCGGTATAAGGTTTAAAAGTAGTAATCACTACTTTTTGGTACTCCTGTATATGGTCTCAAGTCAAGGAAGGATAATTGGAATAGGTTGATTGGTTGGGATTGATTATAAATGGTCCTATTTGGTTGATATTTATTCTTAGATTGATGGAGATGGTGGAAATGTGACATCCTATAATATGGCCTACAATTTTGTTGTATTCATGTGCAACTGTGTGGTAATTTTGTTCATTATTAGAATAATTCTAAACTTAGTTCCATCCATTTGGTTGATGTTGTTAGTATTTCTATTGTTGGTATTGTTATTATTATCTCACATATTGAAACTATTGTTTTTGTTATGATAGCCTTTGTTATGGTTGATATTGGTTGTTATTATTATGTTTTGGAAAAGGTTTTCGATAAATATCTAACTTTTGATTGTATGTAGATTCTCTTTTATCCAATTTTATCTTCCCATTTTCCAACATATTTTAAATGAGTTGTTTAATTTTTTCACACAAAGTCACAAATTATGGCCATTACCCTGATGGTATTCATATAATTTATTTTATCTATACTAATCTATATAAGGAATTCCTTCAAGATAGTGCTTCAAAATGGGCCAACTAATTAGATTAGTGGAAACTAGTTTGTGAAACACTACTTCAATAGGCTCTCTAAGGTTGTTGAAAAATTGATGAGTAGGACCACTTTTCCTTAGAGGAGGGGTTTGTAAATGTAATGACTATTGTATTTGTTGAGCTAGTCTAGGTTGTTGTGAAGGTGATGCTTGTTGAATAAGTTATTAGTGAGGATTAATTTACATTTATATCATAATATGAGAATAAAATGATATAAATATTTGTACATGTTGTGACTCGATTACTCTATTCCCAAAAACATTCTTGTTGTAGTTAAACTACTTGTATTTTTCATAATTATTAGTCTAGGCTAGTGTTAATGCTTGTACTTGGACTTGTTTGTGGTTTTTATTTTGGCCATTTCCTTTATTTTGATTTTAATTTTGATTATACAAAGTAAGATTTATAATCCATTTATCAATAAGGGCCTTTTAAATGAGTAGAACTTTGTCAATGATTTCCTTAAAAGTCTATGCACATGAAGCTCTAGATGTTAGGATATATTGTTGTGAAAATTTTTAGTAAACATAATGACTAATTACTTATCTATTAAACTATTAGTAAAGTAATTGAAAAGTGTTATCCATCATTGTAGATATCTTGAGAATATTTCATCAACATTTTTTTTGGATTGAGTCAAATCTACCAATGAATTCTCATGTTCGAGATTATAGGAGAAATGTTGCACAAACTTGTCAAAAAGGTCATCAAAATTATATGCTGAGTTCTTTAGTAATTTCAAGAACTACTCCAAATCCTATCCTAATATACTCTAAGGAAATAAAATTAGGAGGTATATGTCACTATAAGTCACTGGCTGACAAGCAATAAAATTTATTTTTCAATGGGCCTTTGGGTGTCCTTTACCCTAATATTTGTCAAACTTCCATGGTTAGTACCCTAGACGAAGTGGTATCTACAGATAATCCATGTTGAATGGGTAGGAACACACATCACACAACATAAAATTCTTGGTTTATTTCCCAACTTGGATGGTGTCAATTACATCCTTCATTTTTAATAGTTCTTGCATGAGGAAACTAGATGTAATATTGGCCTAGTTTAGAGGTTGGAAAATTAAAAGTGGATTAATTTGATTGGGTTATAATGGAGGCATGATTTTATATGGGATGTTGGTTTTGTTAGGCGATTGACTAAGAATTTGATACATAGATTAATATGTGATTGCTGGAATTGCATACATTGTGGTGAGATATTCTAGTTTGGGTTCAGTATATAGGATTGATTTTAGGGGAATTATGGTTGAGATGGAAGGATATGGCTCTGGGTGGAGTATTTTTCCTATTGTGGTTAAATAAGGACTTGTTTTCAACTATTTAAAACTTGGCTAAATAAGGAGAACTTATTGTAAAACAAGGCCCTATCATTGAATTTATGGGACATTTTAAACAAAAGGCAATTATTGCCTGATTATTACTAATTGAAAAAATAGTACTTCTTAGTTTTATAAACCCCTGTTGGGAAATAGATGCTTGTTAAAGGTTCAACATTTTTTTTTGACCAATAGATTTGCATTGATGATTTGATAATGTTTACAAACATTTGTTGGTCTATGACTAAAGAGGGATACTTGTCATTACCTAATGAGGTGGAATATTGGTTTCCCCCTATTTAGGTGGTAGAATGTTTGATCTCTACTTTATTGGTATAATATACTATGCCTATTTTTGTGGAACATTAGTCATAACCTATTGATGTGGAGTAACATTCATCACATTTTGTTCAGGTAAGGCACTAGTTTGCATTTGGATACTTAATCTTTATGTTTGTGTTTTTGAATAAGAAGCTAGATGAGGATTAAAGGTAGTTTGTTATTCTTGAAAGGTAGAACTTCCTACCCCTATTGTTGTGAACCACTCTTGGTGTTAACTAAAGTCACTTTTTGTAGACTAGTTTTTGTGCAGTTAAACCACTTTGGTCTAGATCAGATGACATTTGTATGTTATCCACTATGTTTGGCATATTTATCTACATAGAAGTATTAGACACTTCTTCAATAGCTCACCAACTAAAGTTCTTTACATGAATGGTTTTATACACAAATTTTCTTATCTTGTCAATTTGATTAAGACTCCTGTTAAATGAGCTACATTGATAAGTGGAGAATTTGACATGGTCATGTTATTTAAATTGCATTCTAAATTCAAATTGGTCTAGTATGTTATCTACATCTATATAAAGTGGTCTTCCATGAGGCCTTTTCCTATGATAAGCATACATGGGTCTTGATATTTCATCATCACTAGAGCCTGAATATTGTTAGAAGAGGCTTATTTGTTCATTTGGTTATAAGGCATTTTGTAAGGCACTCTAATTAAACTTGGAAAATTTTCATAGGGGAAGTATGATAGAAACTTAGACCCTACATATATAGATTTGATTAAAACTTTATTCTTATTATAAATAAAATGACAATTAAATAAATAGGGTTCATATGTCGATGGAATCATAACATAGTAAAGTTGTTTTTAAACTTGGTCTATAACTGAATGTATGCTAGCTAGATACTACACTATTTATTATTGGTCCTACTCTAAGTATGGAGGTGTGTTGAAAAAATAATGAGCTAAAATATCTTGGCTTTATTCCCTTGATTGAGTGTTATAATGTGGATAAATATCTATCTCACACATGACACCATCACCATCGGGATCTTGAATAAAGTCATCTTACATGACCACATTACCATATCCTGGATTGTACATGGCTCCACTATGATTAAAGTGAGACATAATTAAATCAATTATGAATGTTTTGTAAAAAGATCTTGAGTTTTATAAACACTAAAAAATAATGTCTAAGGGACAAATTGTTCAAAATTGATCTAACTTCATTAAAGGATAGAGTTGTATCTCCAAAAAGGCTTGTGTTAAAACTAGGTACAAAAAAATCTAACATCAAATGTCTAATATCGAATGTCTTACAAAAAAAGTTCAATTGGATGAAATAAAACGAGAATTATAAACTCTAGGTATGAAGTGTTCCAAACAAGTCTAATCTAAAAAACAAAAGTTGCTAGGTCTTTTGGAAAAATAAGGCACAAAATCTAGGCTCAAATAGGCATATGATAGGTTTTTTAGAAAAAAGCACAAAAGCTAGACTTTAAAAAAAAACCAAGGTGAGAGATTTAATCTAACAAATCTGAAATACTTTGGCATAAACTAGGCATTAAAATTTAGACATGAACCTGGTTAATTTGTATAAGGCATAAGAATAATAGGCATATGGAAGATAGGCTATTTATCCCAAATCTAAGCACAAATAATAGTTTTTCAAATTGAATAAAGGATTAACCTAAATTTCACAACCCAAAAGAGAAAGATCAATGTCTAGGTCAAAATTTACATAAGGAATAGGGATAAATCAATCATTATTTAAATTTTAACTTATCAAGGTTAATTTCAAACTCAACTTAGGAAAATTAGGATTTTTTAAACAAATAAACTTGACAAAATTGAATGGCATAATAGCACTAGGTAAAGATCCAAAAGGCACACATAGAATTTGAACCCAAGGAAAATAAGGCAAACAAGTCTATGAAATGATTCAAGAAATTTAGTGAAGTCATTATGATCTAAAGATATAACAAATGTTTATTCAAGACTCAAATACATAAAAACTTGAAATGAATTGGGTAGCATAACATTACCCTTTCCAATCAAGTGACACACACACACAAAGATTTGTCAAAATACTAAGGCAAAAGGATGGTGTCAAATGTATGGCATAATGCCTCCTTAAAAATGGAGTGATGTATCAATGAGACTTATTTTGATTTTTAAAGATAAACAAATATATTAGACTCAAAACCATGCAAAAAATGACAGAAACTCCTCAGTGTAACATCCTAAATCCTAAAACTGACAAGGTTTCATAGTACTATCAAATTATATCAATATACTCACTCTTGGGAGTATTTTAAGTGTTAGTTGAAAAATAAAAGTGCATGAAAAAATAGGGTTTTAAGGCCCCATATTCTCCCAGGAGTTTTCACAATGACATAATACTTTGGGCTACTCACCCTGCATCAACAGTATGTCAGTGGTAATTGGGTTTGTTCTAATCTATCAAATTTTACACATTTCTAGATGGTCCCAAGTATGGATAACAAAAGAGATTCTCACATCAATTAGATTCACATCAACTAGCTTGTTATAAAAAGGTCTTGTCCTTTTCAAAATCACTACATCCATTATTTATTTAGTGTATTATAATGTCTGATTTTCCCATATGGTCTGAGATGGAGTACCACTAATGGAGATTATTTTAACCACTGAAAACAAGAATCCCAATGATTAACCCTTTATTTATATACCCCACTATGGAGTGGGGTTGAAATGATGTTAGGAGATGAATTCCTAAGTCAATTCTTCCCTAGAGAACCCTTGAGGAGGTGATATACTCCCGCTCACAAGCTAAAATGCATGAAAAATAAAAGATAGGTGAAAAGACTTTAGGGTCACATTTTGATCACCCAAACCACATATATTTGGGGAGGGACTTAATGATGTTATTTTCATGCTTTTTGACTAAATCAACTAAGGTAATTAGTGATTTCTTTTGGTCACCCACATTCCCTAAAGGGGATAGGGGAGAGCATACATGCATCAATCATTTTGATAAAATAAATAATTTCAGCAAATAAGTGATGAAAATGAAACTCTTTAAAGAATTTATCTAGTGTGAGAATTCATTTTAATCACTAAAACTAAATATGTTGTGAATTTTAATCCCCTTAGTACTTGTTTAAAAAAATTTAAAACTTTTAACACATATAAGTCATGAAAATGAACTGAGTCTATTTTAAACAACAAAGACAAAGTGTGCAAGATTTAAACATGTTCAAACTTGGCCTTTTCCATATTAGGACCTACAATTATTAGAGGGTTTTTGTCTACTTAAAATCATAAATGTTAATGAGAAAATAAGATTTTGGATTTTGCATTTGGGTTTCTCTATTTTTATGTCTCAGAGATCGACATCGATCCATGTAGGGATCAATGTCAGTCTAAAAAATTGATGTTGGTTAGAGGGATCAACGTTGTCAACACAGATTGACATTGATTTCCTACAAAATATAGAATAACATAATATAAATTTCACAAAAAATGTCATTATCTAATGAGATTAAAACTAATAAATAATTCTAGGTCCTGTAGACAAATGGTTAGTTAAAATATATTTAGGGTTTTAGACACAAAATAAAGACTAGAAAACTCAAGAAAAACTTGTTAAACATGTCTTTTATGTGCCCTATTTTGTACGTAGGGGTTGATGTTGATTCTGGGTGGATCTATGCTAGTTTTTTTAGGATCTATGTCAGTTCTATCAAGATTGACATTGGTCTCTATGTAAACAATGTGTCACTAAAAAAATACATGAAAAATGAAGCTAAAACTTGAATTTTGAAGATTCTTAGGCATTCATTAGCAAAACTAAGAGCTGAATATTAATATCCTTACTTATATGGGATGCTTGAGGTCCCACTAGGCATGCCATTTTTAATCATAGAAATACAAAAATGAAGGTTGGTATAGTGTTAGTTTGAGTAACAAAAACTCTAATAAACACACTAACACTTACACTCCTAACCTAGACACTAGGGAGAGATTTGTAACAAAATTTAGATGAAAGCACAACTAAAACATATAAGACATAAATCCTTTACCTTAATTAGGAGATCTAAATGCTTTATTAAGTGGATTTCTTAGCTTGTACATCAAGAAGTCTTTGGAAAATGAAGCTTGTTGTCTCCTTCTCTCCTTGGGAGTATGGCTTTGATGTTGCTTTAGACTAATATTTTGGAATTATCACACTATTTCAAAGCTTGTCTCTCTCAAAATTAGCATTATAACTTTGTATTATGATATATTAGAAATTAATAGGTATGGCCTTGTATTTATAGCCTTAGGAATTAACTCTCACCCAAAGTGAGTTAGGGTAAAGTTAAGGCTTTGAATAGGTTTAAACTTAACCTAGGTGAGTCAAATCTAACTCCAGTATAGTTAATAGTTGTCAAGTAATTATTATTTTCAATTAATAGGCATGGATCTCAAAATTATATATTTGAGGATATTTTTAAAGAGCTTGACAACTCATAAAGGCAATGATGAAAGGCTAGGATATTTTGAATTTTTGAATTTTCTTTTTTAGATATTCATTAATTTCAAATGGATAATCTAACCAAGCATTTAATATAGTTTAGTTTGTTAATTTATTTAGATTAGCCTTTTATCTCTTTCAAGATTTGATTTAAGTATCCAAGTGCCCCACTTAGTAGGTCCATAGGCCAAATTGACTATTGTTATGCCAAAAGATGATTAAGGATGAATATGTGAGTGTTTATTAATGCATATGATATAATACCCTAACTATGGATGTCTCAACATGATTATGAGCTTTGATGAATGATTCACATTAAAAATTAGGATGTTCAATGATTCCTAGGATTAAATTTGAATGGTTTTTAGGAATCAGTCTAAAGTCCAGTTGAAGGCTAGTTGTGGTTAGTTTTATGTGTCTACAAACATGTGAAACATTTGTAATTAATATTAAATTCAAAATATCTAAGGTTTTTAATAAAATTAAGAGAGGCAACACAAGTGGTTAAACCCTCATCAATCAAGGCACATTTTACTTGGATATCACCAATTTTGATATTGATAAAAATGGAACGATCATCCACATGAAGTATAATCTCATTGGGTATCATAAAATAAATGGGGGATTTTAGGGAAAGAGAAATTACCATTGTTTCATCAACATGTATAGACATCTCTTTTCACTATTTTAAAATGTTCTCTTCTAATCTAAATAAGGTGTTTTTATGTCCTTCTAGGGGAGGATGAGGGATGTTCATTTTTAAAAAGAGATGTATAAGATGATTATGATGATGAAAATAAGTCCGCATAAGTTAAAAAAATGGGATTTGAGATGGGAGATTAGTAAGTTTTGTGATAGGATCTAACCCATCATAACCCATAAAGGGATTGTTGGAAAGAGGTGTATAGTGTTGAAGGAGGTCCTTAGAAGGAGAGAAAGTTCATGTGAATTTATGTTTATAAGATGTAGGAGGTTTAATTAGAGGACAAGTTTGTTGATTGTATTGAGAGGATGGGGTAGTTGATATAGGTTTGGTTTGAGATAAATATGAAGAAGTGTTAATCAAAGTTTGAGTATCGTTGGTAATGGGTAAAGAAGTTGGAGAAGTGGTATAAATGGTATATTTGTTATCTAAAAGAGGTTTTGGAATTGGTTCATTGAAATATATAAGGTCTTCTTGCCCCAACTCTGTAAAGTGAGTTGGGGAAGAGTCTAGGTTAACACAAAAAGTGTGACATGATTGAGGAGTATGGATGGGTTGAAAATCAATGAAGGTAACTACCCTTCACATATTAGTCATATTTACCACATTCTCTTTAGGAGTTAGGTATATAAAACTATCAAAATTATTGGTAGGAGTAGGATTATCATTATTATCTTGGTGATTTAGAAGCAGATCTTTTTAGATGGCCAAATGAGCAATGTTTTGGTTAAAAGTTTGAGATTTAGTTTGTGTTTTATGGGCTTTGAAGTAAATTTCATAAGCTTGTTAACATTTATGAATGATAGAATCATGGTCAAAAATGGGACCAAGGAGGAAATCCATAGCCAAAATACATAGTTTCATATAATTATCATAAGAATGACCCTAACTACTATGAAACCAACCAAAATTTTTGAGATCATACCAAGATTTCATGGGATAAGTGAGACCAATCTCTTGTGGAAGAGGAATTGGTAGATGTTTTTAGTATTCCACTAAGGATAAAGGTTTATGAACATTGATGTTATATGTTGAAGATAAATGAGGATTAGTTATGTGGTTGGGAGAAGAAGCTTATTCCAAAGCCTAGTTGGGAACAATAGCTTGAATAGTATGAATATTATTATAAGAATTGGTAACACCATCATTAGTAACATGAATTTTTTAATTTTTGATTAACATGTGAGTACCTATAGAAGGTTAGGATGGCTTAAATTGATGCATGAGGAAATATTAGTGCTTGGATTGGTCAATGGAATTTTCCAAAGTTCATGGAGAAAGAGTTTGAACCTGATATTACAACTTGGGATAAAGAGCATTGGTAAATAGATGAAAGAGACTATCATCTGCCATATTATGTTCACACTTGTTAGATAAGTTCTTTCATAATTTTATTAAAGCTTGTGTGGTTTCTATCTCAATTTTCTTACAATTAATAAAATGGGCCAAGATATTTTTAAAGAGGTCACTAGTTTGAAACTCTTAAACTAGACGATTGACTAAATATTCCAAACTAGTTATGGAATGAGATTTGAGTTGGTTATACCAATGTAAAGAATATATAGAGAGAGTTTTTGCTAATATATTATTAGTTTCAAAAGTATTTAACTTGCCCCAATATTTGTATAGATTGCCAAATGTTTTTAAGTGTAGAGTAGGATCAGTTGACCCATTATAACTAATGGTAGGGTTGATACCTCATATATTAATATTATAAATTTGAGGTGTAATAGGCTCATTTTGAAGGTGCGTGATTTTTTTAATTAACAAGAGGAGGTTGAGGGATAAGATTGCCATGGGAATCCCGAAGAGAAGGTGGGGGAGCATTTTGGTTATGCATTCACCATGGAACCTATTGAGGGTGATTTTGAAGATGGATAAGATGATTTCACATTTTCATCTTTTTATTGGAATTATTTACTTAGAAATAATTCATTTTTTTAAGAGTCTACAATAAAAGTTGATGATTTTGAATGGTGTTATTTGAATTGTGTGAAACATTGTCATTGGTAGTAATGGCTTGGGTACCACTATAGGTGGTAGCATGTGTGTTATTAGTAAGTTGAGAGTAATTATTAGTAAATGAGGCACTAGTAGCATGATTTGATTGTGTGGAAAAAAATTCATTAGTATAGGGATAAAAAGAATTAGCACTAGAGGCATGATTACCATGGGTACCAAATGATGCACTACTGGAATAATTGAGAAGATCAAGTCTTAGAATAATCCCACTAGATGTATAACTTACCATGTTAGTATAGATACTTAGAATGTAGGTGGTGGAAATTAGAGAGGAATATTTCATAGTATGATAAGGGGTCAAAAGAGAGGGAAGAGTTTGAGAACAAAACAAACTAGTGTCCCCTAATATGTGTTAGAATGTGGGAGAAAGTGAATGGAACTCCTTGGTTTGACCAATTATCATGAGATGGTAAATATTATAAGGATATTTTTCTTGATGTTAAGTAAATTCATTGATGAAAAAGAGAATTTATAGAGTATACTCTAATTTAGGTTGATATTTTAAGGAGAAGATAGTGTTATAAACTAAAGAGGAATGAGGAGGGGTCCCATAATTTATAGTATGAATGGATACATGTATATTACTTTCATCTAGGTTAGGAGACATAATATATTTATGGGAAACCTATTAGGGCTATAAATCTCAACATATCTACTGAAGTCAACTCAGTAATGTCCTCAAATAGTAAGTTCATGATGAGGTAGAAGGATTAAGTAAGACTAAGATGATATAAAGGCAAAAAGGTAAAAAGGATACAAGGTTGACCAAGTTAACTATGTTCTATAATCCAAGAGGGAGATAATGGTACATAATCATATAGGTAAAATCTATACTATAAATAGGTTATAAAACTAAGTTAATAAGGATACAGGGTCAAACCAATCAACTTAGTATTGTAACATGACTAGAAAAAAATGATACAGAGTCATTCAAGTTGACTATGTTCTGTAATCCAAGAGGTATATAAGTGTATATATTCATATAGGTCAACTATGCACTATAGACATGTTATGAAAATAAGTTGATCAGGATACATGGTCAAATAAATTGACTTAGTACTATAACCTGACTGGGAAAAAAGGATATAGAGTCATATAAGTCAACTCTATATTATATCCTAAGAGATAAAATAGGAATAAAGGGATACACAATTGTAAAAGTTGATTGTACTGCTAACAAGGGAAAATATAGTCTATAAGAGAGTATACTGAACAAAATGATGCTAAAACAAGGAATTTTTTTGCAATATAATTGAAACAAGAAATGGAAGCAAACACATAAATAATTGGATCAATGTGGGTGATCCAATTGGGGCACATAACACAAAACCCTACACCAATGTTGGCCAATGTAAGTTTTTTCAACACAACAAATAATGATTAGAGAGAAAATAATCAACTAAAAATTAAATGTTAACTAAGTGGTCATCCAAAGTTTTATTAGATTAATAGAAGGTGATGTTTTAAGTGTGATACAAAAGTTGGCTAAAAATAGTGAACTTGAAAGAAATCTATGGATGGTTTCAGGATGTTTAGGTTGAAAGGGATATGTGTTGGCAATGGTACTAGATTGGTATTGGGTCCTACCCCATCACTTCATAATATTTTAGTGATAAGAGTATCAGGTGATTTACTAATATATACTATTAACCACGTACTTATACTTAACTAGAAATTAAGTCAGCTTCATCTTTGGTGATGAAATCCAAGTAGGTAATCCTTAGGAAGATAAGTTTTTAAATGCATTTTTAATATAGTGTGATTGGTTAGTGTGAGAAAAAGAGTAAAATAGTGTAACTAAATGGTAATTTGAAAAACCACCTATTTAAACTAGGTGAGATACTCTAAGCATGAAAATAAATAAAAATGAAAGTGTGAATTAATTACTAGCAAATAGTTGTCAATTCCCAAATTTAGAATAGTAAAAAGTTGGTTCAGACAACACTATATGCAAACAATACATAATAGGGTTGACTAGGTCACTACTATATTGTGGAAGAAAAGTTTTTAAAATAGAGTTGATTAGGTTGACTAGGTCTTTTAGACAAAAGATATGATATAAAACTAAGTCAACTAGGGTGACTTAGTTGGCTATAGGGTTGCAATTTTGAAGATTATTTCTTGTAAATAATAGAATAGAAAGGAAGTACTAAAATTATTGAGAGAGGAAAAAGAGGAACTTTGGTGGGTTTGATGATTATTAGGATTGAAAATTTTATGCTAAAGTTCCTTGAATGTTGTTTTCAAATTCTAAAAGCTAAGTCAACTGGTTCAACCCAATTCTATAAAACTTTATATGCTAAAGAAGGATAAGATGACTAGGTTGACCTATTTGATCTAGTTTGTTGATTTGATTACTGGTAGAGAAAATAAGATGACTAAGTTGACCTCTTTAACCTAGTTTGTTGAATTGAATGTTTTTAGAGAGAATAATATGATAGAGTCAACTTGTTCAACCTTGTATGCTTATCTATGACTGAAGAAGAGTACTATGTTGACCTATTCGATCTAGAAAACTATATCAAGTGAATAGTTGTATAGACAAAATAGAGTCATTTTGATGTGGCTGTGTTAATCTTGCACAAAAAAAGTTAGAACTATACTGACTGGTTCGATACAATATCACAAATATATAAAAATAATAAGATGATAAAAAAGAAATTGTGAAAGAAAACTTGCAAGATTTAGATTCACATATGGTTCGCTAGAATGTATGCAATGGGAATATAGAATATTTATAAATCAATCCTTTCTTGGAGAAGATAAATTCTACTTACACTTGTGATTGGGGATACATTAGATATTCAAGCTCATGACCAAGATGGATCTACTAAACCTAATCAATGGATATCTTACAACAATAATATCACTAGGGAGGGTTCCAAATCCTCCATTCAAGCAAAACTATGCAATAACCCTAAGTAGGTCCTATGTTTTCATATTCACTGAACTAATAACAAGTAAAACAAAATATAATCTAGTGCTTACCAAATATTTTATCATAAAGTGGGGTAATAAACATGAAAATTAAACATGCATAGAATACTATACTCACATCAATGTATACAAAATCCTAATACATGAAATAGAAGTGAAAATTCATATCTATCTACTATTGTAAATGAGGAACAAAGTTAGTAATACTTACCTTTGAATATGAATTCATTGATACTCAATCTCTCACTTTGCCAAGGTGCTTTGCAAGAGATTGTTCTAGTATGTAATGATGACAAGGTTAAATCATCTATAGGCTACACAACCTATCAATGCATCTAAAATACTTCTCCACAAGATAAGATACATATCTCCAAAGCAAGTATGAAGCCTAAACTTACTCCTCAAGTAGAATGGTGGATAAGTAGATGTGAAATATGTCTTGTTTCTTCTTCTCTTCCCTTAAAAATGGAAAAAATAATGTTTTTATATAGGTGTATCTAACCCTAGTACCTTCCAAAAGTTTAGGTTGACAAGGCTAACCTAGTATCATAATTGACAACTAGGCCATGGACTAGGTCAGCTAGGGGCCAACTTAGACATTAATAAGTTTTATTAATAAGAGTATAAGGTTGATGGGGATGACTATGTAACGTAAACCATAAAAAGGGGTTTAGATTAGGGAAAGGATAATGAAGGTGGAAAATTAATAGAGGAAGGTGAAAAATATGAGGAAAATCTTAGGGGAATGGTTTTAGGATACAAGTGTGTAGATAAAAACTGGTAAAAAGGGATAACAATCATGTGAAGCACCAGTGGCCTACCCACCCCTTTCTTGATGCACCCTTTAAGGAATGCACTTAGAAATATTATGAATCAATGGGTCTTTGAAAGATAGACAGTATCAATAATTGATAAAGTTTAAAAATATTATGTGTATACACCATGCACCTTGTGTGTGGAGATATGAATGCCATTTGGTGAACTTTGAGTTCTTTACAAGCCTTCTAGATATGTTTTTAGTCTTAATAATGATTTATAGAGGTGGGCCCCTAAAAATCACTCTCTCCTTTATGTATATTGATTACATATGGGTGACTAACTTTTACTAAGATAATTCCCCTTGAGTCCCTTTGTGATAGAAGATATGAGTACTTGAATGGATAATTTAAGGTGATTATTGGGTGTAATGCAGTTCAAGCTAGGAGTTTAGACTAAATTGACATTTAATTTATGTTATCCTTTTTTTTAAACTTTATTAGGACCTAGTTCATCATTATACATCCTTTCATGACCTTTAGTTTGATTGGGAAGTCTGAGTATGCCTCAATGTGGTGGTGGGGTTTGAGGCTTAAAGATTGGTTTTAGGCCTAATAGGCTTAAACTACCTACAGACACCAAAAAACCATACATGATGGTTACGAATGTTGCAATTCTGCTAGACCACCCTAGGACCCCCTTGGGCCTAGCCTAGACCGTTTAACCCCAAACCTACCTAATGCTAGTTAGTCTAACCTACTGATTAAACCCATCATTTTAACCCAACATTACCTTAACCCTTAACGACTGATGGTCCATCGATGGTCACCCAAAAAAATAATAGTTATTTTCCACTATCTAAACCAACTCAACTAGCCCTTTACTCTAACTTGCTTTTCTATAATTAGAATGTCTAATTCATGTGCAAGCTCATGCATGTCAAAGTTAAAATTAGATAGCAAGTTGAACCTCCTATTAACATATTATTGCACCTCTCCTTCCTTCTTATAATAAGAGAGGAGTAGAAGTTTAAATCCATCCATAAATTTAAGAGCTTTTGCATCTAGAGTTTTCTTACAAGTCACTTCTTCCAACGATCCAACCATCACATCAGAGAACTGACTTGCCAATACCCCTTAAATTATAGCCAAGTAATTTTTCTCTATTAGAATCATGCCAAACTCTATATACGAGCTAACCACCTCAACCATTCATATGATCAATCTCCATTAAGCTAAGTATTTGTTTTCTATCTATCAATTACTTTGTTTCCATTTCACGATAAACCTAACACAAACCAATCTCCTAAAATTACCTTCTATGATCCTATCAATCTAACCTTTTAGCACCCAAAATGAACACACAATAATCATCAACTACTGATAGTTTATCCAACCACTGAAGGTCATCTCAACCAATGATGGTCACCTCAACCACTAATGGTCACACCAACCACCGACAATCACTATGGTAGTTAATTAAACAGGTTATTTTCACCCACCTACTCTCAATCAAATCCAACCTTCTTTTCATTTGCCTATTCACTGACTCTCAACCTATTTTTTGAACCACACCCAAACTATTTAGCATGAGTATTGACTTACTTATTTCTATAGTAGTCATTTTAGTTATTTTTTATCAAGCATTTCTTATATTAAATTTTAATATCTTTTAATTATTGATGCAAGTACTTTATCTTTTGATTTTTAAAGTTAATTATTTAAAATATCTAGATTGACATCCCTTGAGGAAGCTCTTATTTTTGGGATCTAGCTAGTGCTAGGAAATCCACCTAGATATCTATCTAACCAACTATTTTCTTTAGTCTTGTCTTATTTTTAGGTCATCCTCCCAAGACAAAGAGGAGCTCTATACAATCATCTGATTCAACATGTGCACAGCCAAACAAGTTTCTAAACCATTCCCATATCTAGTTTCTTTCCTCTTTACTCTCAAAATATAATCTGAAATTCATTGAAACATTATAACACACCTAGAGGGACCCTTGAGTCTCTACATGGGGTTTATTTGTTTGCATATATATGTTATTCTCTCTATTTTATGCTCATAAATGAAATTAAAATTTCATTTGGGCTTAAAATTGATAGCATTCATTGGTCTCTTATGGGTTTATCTCACTTAGTTAAATTAAATAAAAGTAATTTGATCATAGCATCACTTGATCACACACACAAAACAAACCACCTACATCAATCAAACATCTAAACAACTTGACATAAGGCCCAACTAGGATTTCACCACCTAGTGGTCACCTTACCCTTTCCCAACAATCCTATTAGGGGTCATTACCAAGGGGAGAACCAACTTAGCTCTATGGTTGAGTATAAACACTATAAATTGGTATATATTACCTAAGAACTTGACATCCTTATCACTATGGTGTGTGAAGTGAGGGGGTAGGCCTCAATACCAAGCCAAGTATTAATTTCCAATACATATCCTTTTGAGAGCATAAACACAACTTGAAACCAACCATAAACTTATTTTTTAGTACTTTCTCTATAGACCAATTTTAGTCACATAATTTCTTAAAAGCTTAAGGCATAAGCTAAAAGAGGGAATAAAAGGAACTCTAAGACTTAACATAATTTTTAGTGTGTGTTTGATTTCCTTGATCACTTCTTGTTTTCTCTCTATTTGAGTGGTGAGATTGTCTTTGTATTCTCTCTCCCTTATCTTGTATTGTTCTAACTCACCAGTATTGAAAGAATCTAGCAGAACAGTAACCATCACTAAGCTAATCAACCTCTTCTACCTCTTCACCCATGGAGTACATCTCTAAACTAGAAGACTCCCCTCACCCTTTGAAAAGTCCTTCTTTCCCTTAGGTAGTTCCCCAATGAGATACAAACTTTACCACCTTCTTAGATAATAACCCTATGGCCCTTCAACATTATCGTAGGACCATGCCTCACCATACCCATACTTCAGTTCCACCTATGGACCCACCTTATGTCATGCCTTATAACCTTATGGAAAACCCTTTCATTTCCAAAATCACCACCCAGCCATTAACCATCCAAGCATCATCATACACTAGTATTCCCTTTGATACTACTATGGTAAAATGGCATGCCCAACAAACCAATACTCTTATGCCTTCCACAAATAACTCCTCTACCCTAGGAACAACCCAACCATTAACCACTTATAATCCACTCACCATGGGAGAACCTACTACTATAATTGTCAACCTTCCTTTGGCTACCCCCAATCTATTAGTCACTACTCCAATTCAAAATCTTGTGGTGTCTATACCTTATAACTTACACTCAATCAACACAAAGGTCACAACCTTTCCTTTAGCTACAAACCCAATTTTATCTCCTACCCAACTTGCCTTAACATCTAAGTAGGTTCCCATCACATCCAACATGGGTTACATCCATAACTCACAAAGGAATATACCTCTACCCACTACCTAATCACTTACATCCACCTACCCCTACATGGTATCTACCCAAATACTTATGTCCACATATCAATATGTGGTAGTTCCTCAACCTCCTACTAGTTATCAATATGTCACCTAGCCACCATAATAACATGCACCTTAAAATCTTGTAGCTGCATAACCCCAAAATCATATAATGAAAATTATCATGGATAAAATGACTACCTTAGACTCATCCATCTTTGGTGCTCACAACATCTTATCATATGACTAGATCTATAAAAAACCCATTCACCCAACTATCATTATTAGACCATATCCTCCTTAGTGGGAACTTCCCAAGTTTTCTAAATTTCAAATTAAGGAGGATCCCCATCAACACCTTAGGGAATTTAGGCATGTATGTTATTTGATAGCTTATGATGATGCCATCCTTCTTCATACCTTCCCCATGTCCCTATCTGGTCCAGCATTGGACTGGTATAGTGTCATAGCCAAACACTCTCTCTTCTCCTTCACTCAGCTGGCCTAAAATTTCTTAGATCACTTTTAAATAAACATCTCCAAGAAAGTATCCATCACTGACCTTTACTCTATCTATAAATTTGATGATTAATTTATTTATGACTTTGTATCCTATTTGAGGAGCCTAATCAATTGATTTTCCTTCTCTTTATGCAAACCTAAACTGATAAAATGTTTTGGTCAAGCATGTGCCAAACACATCTCTTCTACATTGCATGTTTAGAGCTTCATAACCTTTGATGAATATCTTACCCTGGCATGTAAGCTAGAAAATAGAGCCATCAATGAAGGAAAGTTAAAGTTGAAAAACAAAAACTTTACCTACAAGACCAATGAGACCTCTTCCTCTAAACCAAGTAACTATACCAACACCAACACCAAAATCAAGGGAACTAAAAATGTATTTGTCCTTATGACCACTCCATCATTTTTCAATCAACCAAAATCATCTAACTCCTCAAAACAAAGCATGAGAAACCAAAACCAAATAAATCAGAATAAATTTACTCATCTTGGGGGATTTTATGCCTTAGTCTTGGATAAGTTATTGAAAGCTAATATCATACAACTTCCTCTTATCAAATCCCCTCAAAAAAAATATTCTTCTCATCCTACACCTAGTTGGTATAATGAGAATGACCTATGTGCTTTCCATCAAGTACTAGGGCATGCCATTAGTAGGTGTAATACCTTTAAAAACATTATCCAAACCCTCATTACAAAGGGGGATCTTATGTTGGACAAACCCAATGAACCTTTGAACCAAGTCCTTGACATTTTCATACAACCTTTTCCCAATCATGCACCTACCAAAAATGAGAGAAATAAATCTAAGTGTTCTCATGATTCCCATACAATTAATATGGTTCTTGACACACTCATCGCTAAATAACCTACCACCCAATCCACCTATTCTTCACCCTCTCTACTTATTAAGGTAGTAGAGTTACCTTATCCTCTTGTGGAGACCCAAACTAAGGAATTAACCTTTTCCCCTCCACTTATTGAGGTAGTGGAGTCATCAACCACTCCTTAAACTGACACACTTGAGCAAGTGAGCATCACCATTTTACCTCCTCCCTCAACTACTGAGCTATTTACTTCCCCTTTGGAGAACATTCCCAAGGAAGAAACCACCATGTCTACACCTCCCCTAAAAGAACCACCCATCCAAACCTTTCATACTTTTATTGAGGAAAAGTATGAGGTCACCACTCCCCATTCTCAACCCATAAGTTTATCTTTTGAGCCCACTATCCAAGGAACAAGACTAGTTTATAAACCATTTTCTAGACTAGTTCAAAGTTTGGGGTTTTTCTCCAAATAGACATGGATTAATCCACCTTTTGGTATAAATTTGGGCTCCTTTATATCACCAAATAGGAACTTCTAATGACACCTTTGGTAGACTAACACATAACTTCTATTATTTAACCCACCATCATATCAATCGAATCAATAAACAAATCTACCAACCCGACCATTTCTCAACCATCTAAAGCAACAAAATCTAAAATAACCAAATCATCCTCTATCACTTTAACCAAACCAACCAAAAACCTTAACATCTTCCCTATGTAGATCATTAATCACCCATCTTTGAAACTGAAGCTAACCTCACCAAATCCACCAACCAAATTGACCAAAGAAGTATAGCTAGAAAAAGGCTAGAGGGCCAAACTTCTACCTCCCTTGACATTTACCTCTATCTTGGGGCATCATCCCCCCACTTTGATTAGGAAGCTAACTATCTCAACCAAAACCCACCCACCACTATTGTTTACACCATCACACTTGATTTTTGACACAACCATCTTCACTAAGCCATCAATAACCAAAATACCTACCCTAAAACCTCTTACCTCTAACTTATCAACTTCCACCTTACCAAAACCAAAACCATCAACTAAAAAAACCACCTTACCCAAGACCTCTACCACCAAGCCCATTTCTAAAAAGACTTCCATCTCACCAACAAAAGCTAGAACCTCTAAACCCCAACCACCTTTATTCGATTCTTACTCAACTATTTTCCAAAGGTTAATACAAGCCTCTTGTTTAACCTTACCCCTTATCAAACCATTTGATCCTCTAGGTCTGAAGCTTGTCTAGTATAATGACTACCAAGTATGCTCTTATCATAAGACACCCTAGTATGACACAAATAACTACAAAGATATCAAAACCATAATCTATTGGCTCTATGATGAGGATGATCTATTAATAGATGAACCTTATGTGAGACCACTACCAATCCAACAAACAATAGCTTCTACCCTATTCCTACCTACTCCCCTACTCTCACCTTAGATTGATGAGGAACTAAACCAATCTCCTACCCAAACTCTTCCCTCTATCAATACTATTTATGTGGTCACCCAATCACATTCTCAATAAAAATATAAGGGGAAGGATAAAGTGTCCATCTTATAGATATACCCATCTTCCACTCCCAATCAAGTCAAAATTAGGTGCCTTCACCTTCATCCAAACCTAAGATATTTATCTTAGGTACCTTTCAATCTAACCCCTATGAATCAATTAAGAGAGTGGTGCTCAAACAATTTCACCAAACCCTAGCAAAGATGAGCCTATATGAGTTAATTTACACCTCACCTCATCATCACCAAGTTATGATAGAGGCATTGCAATCAATAGAGGTACAACCCAAAGAACCTCAACCTCTAGTTTCCTTTATTTGTGCTCTCTAAAATTCCAACCTTGACACCTTTAAATATTTGAAAATACCTTATATCTACCCTAATGACATCAATCCCCCTCTTTTCATCACTACCTACATCAACCAGACCCACATTAAATGGGTCATGATTGATGGGGGAGATAACATTAATATCATCTCCTCTCATGCCTATGATAAACTTAAACTACCAGATAATGTCATGTTCAAAACATCATCCATCCTTTAATCATTCAATGACACCATGGCCACTACTTTAAGAACTATTATCCTTCACATCCATTTAGGGCCTCACATGCTCCCAAAACTATTCTATGTAGTAGAAGGCAAATTTCAATATAATGTTCTGCTAGAATGACCTTGGATCTACTCCATGGGTTTTATACCCTCTATCCTTCATCATTACATCAAATTTGAGCACAAAGGTAAGTTTGTAACTATAAAATCTGACCCAAGTCCCTTTTCATCATGAAATATGACTTATCGACCCAATTATGTCCTCCTACCTCCATTTAACACACCCACATCAACCAATTACAAGCCCTCAACCATGAAGATGAATATATATTTTATTCTCCCAACAAGGTATCTACTAGCTCATCAATCCCCTCAAATCAAATCCTCATAATAAACCACTTGGAATCCACATTATAACATCTTTTAATTGGGGAACATCACCTCCTCACCCTTGATGCTTTCCTGACTCCCCAAGAGTATGGGAAAATTAACCACCAACTTGGCTATGACCCCAACATCAGAGCCATTATTCCCATCAAACCTTCATACTATCAAACACATTTCATCTATGGGGGAATTTACAAACCACTTGATTCTTTTACCACCTCCTCTTTGCCTCGATCATTCACCTTTAGCTTCTCCTATTTGGACAGCCCAAAATTTTATAAGACATACCTCCATAAGTGTGTTTGGAAAGGATTTGGTCTTGGATGATATGAACACGGTCCACATGAGTTAATTTCAATTGAGACCAAAAAACCTCATGAGAAACATGACCTCAATTTCATTCTTCCCAACTAGAGGAACACCAAACCACCCATCATCACCAATGTTGAGGAAGACATTCCTTCCTCACTAACCCTTTCTCCACCTTAGTATGAGGATGATGGCATAATCCAAAATAATTTTTTTCTTTCATTAACACGATTATCCTCAAACCCCTAACTTATTAAGAGGAAGGGGAAATTGTAACCATCCCTTTGATCCATCTTGAGATGATAGGAGATGACTCTCCTACCATTAACACCGTTTAATCCAGGATGATGATTCCATTCTCACCTATCTTGGTGCCTCAGATTCTTCCATCCACAAATCTCTTTCTATATATACTTCAACCATGTTGAATGAATCCACCATGGATATCAACATGGGCACTCCAAAAAACTTCTACATTATCAAAATTAGCCATTTGCTAAATTCTAAGGACCTTTGGGACTTCCCCTCTTTCCTTCAAGACCATAGCATAGCATTCACTTGGTCTTATAGTGACATGCCAAGAATTGACCCTACCATTTCCACCCATAACATCATCACTAACCATGATTCCAAATCCATCAACCAAAAAATCTAATGAATGCACCCTCGCATAGACCTTCTTGTCAAAGAAGAGCTTAAGTGTCTCTTATCTATCAATTTCATTCAACCCATTGATTACCCCCAATGGGTCTCAAATATTTTACCTATCTCTAAAGCCATAGGGTGACTACATATTTATGTGGATTTTCATGACCTCAACCTTGATTACCCTAAAGATGACTTCCTTTTACCAAGTATCAACCAACTAGTTGATCTTATAACTAGCCATGAGATGTTATCTCTCATGAATTACTTCTTAGGTTATAATCAGATCCTAATTACCCCTAAAGATTAGTGAAAAACCACCTTTACCACCCCATGGGGACCTTTTTCTATAGATTCATGTACTTTGGTCTAAAATTTTTTGGTGCAACCTACCAATGTGCCATGACATATATCTTCCATGACCTTATCCAAAAAATCATTGAGGACTATGTGGATGACCTCCTTAGGATATCCAAATGTCATAAATATCATTTGGATATTTTCAAAATTGTCTTTGAGCAACTCATCCATTACCATGTCTATTTTAACCCCAAGAAGTGAATTTTTTGGGGTCTTGTTAGGAAATCTCATTGGCTTTACCATTTCCCTTTATGGAATTGAGGTTTATCCTACCAAAATAAAATTAATTTTTGACATGATTCCTCCAATAAACCTAAAGGACCTATATAGTTTTCAAGGTAATATCCAATCCATTCATCACTTTATCTCTCATCTCTCTGACTAATGCCAACCCTTTCATCACCTCCTAAAGAAGGATGTCTCTTTCAAGTGGAATGATGGATATCAAAAGGATTTTGATTAACTTAATGAGCACCTTTTATCTCAACCTATCCTTACCCCTCACAAAGATTACCAGCATATTTACCTTTATATCTCTACCATTGACCACTCCCTAGGGGCCATTCTTGCTCATCAGGATGAACAACACAAGGAATAAGCAGTCTACTACATTAGCCACATGATTATAGTAAATGAGAATTGGTACACCCATATCAAGAAACTTTGATTATCTTTAGTCTTCATGGCCACTAAACTTACCACTACCTTCTTAACCATAAAACCTATGTCATAACCAATACCAACCCACTCAAGTATATGCACTCCAAGCCATACCAAAACCAATGTATGGCCAAGTGGATCATGATTTTAGCTAAGTTTGACCTTGAGTTTCTTTAGTATAAGTCAATTAAGGGGAAATTCATTACTGAATAATTGTTCAAAGCACCTTTAGCAAATAACCAACCTCCTCCTCTTGAATTTCCTGATGAGTCCATCATGACCCTCTCTCAAGTAGACTTCACCTATCAAGTGACCATGTTCTTTGATGGATCAAAGTTTCAATGTGGTGGGGGAGATGGCATCATATTTATTCCCCTTGATGGTGAACCTCTCCTTTTATCCTTTAAGATATATTTCAAATTTACCAATAATATGGTTGAGTATGAAGCCCTCGTAATAGGTCTTCAAACTGCCTTAGCCTTGGGAGTCAAAACAATCAACATCTTTGGTGATTCCCAACTTATGGTCAATAAAATAAATGAATATTAAAATTATAATAATGATGTTTTGCAACATTAAAAATACCTAATGTATGAACTCTTAACATCATTTAAACACTATCATATCCAATCAACCCGATGATCTACTAATAAGTTTTCTAACACCATGGCTTACCTTGCCTCTCAGATCCTATCTACACCTTCTGACTCTAAGATATCTATTATTATCCATAAACTTACCCATACCTCTTAAGTCAAACCTGACTCTCCTGCCATCTTTAATTTGGAAGAGAGCCAACTTGATTTTTGAAATTATTAGACATTTGACTATCTTAACCTTGCCATCATTCCTTTTGGTATTTCTAGGAATGCTCAAAGAGAATTTATCCAGAGTACCTCCCATTATAACATCATGGAGGGAATATTTTATAAATGTGAATTGGATGATATCCTTTTCTATTTATAATGTAGACACAAATCCTCTCATTCTATCAATGAAATGCATGATAGGATTTGTGGGGGATACTTCAATGGCCTTGCCATGGCTAAACACATCCTTTGCCTTGGATACTATTGGCCTACCCTTAACCAAGACTATTGTGATTATGTGAAAAAGTGTGTTAAATGTCAACAACACATGACCTTTCATCATGCACCTAGCCATACTATTCATGTATCCATTGATTTATGGCCCTTCTCATAATGGGGTCTAGACCTTATTAGTGAAATTAACCCCCATCATTCACAATGACACCATTCTATCATCACCATGACTGAGTATTTTACCAAATGGGTAGAGTCAATTCCTCTTGTCTTAACTAAAGCTAAAAATATTTTTGACTTCATCAATCATCATATCATATACCACTTCAGTGTTCCTCACAAAATTATCACTGATAATGGCAAATACTTTAAAAACAAACAAGTCTAGGGCCTTTTTGATGCATTTGATATTAAGTTAAGTTTTTCATCACCCTATCACCCTCAAAAAAATGGATAGGTAGAAGCTTTTAACAAAATTATTAAAAACATGCTCACTAAAATGGTCGATGCATCTAGTCAAGATTGGAATTTGCACATCCCCTTTGCCTTAAGGGCATATCATAGTAGTGTTTGAACCCCTACAGGTGCTACCCCATTCTTTCCTATGTTTGGAGTAGAGGCTATCTTACCTCTTGAGGTCCAAATTCCTTCTCTTCACATATCTTTGTGAGATCTCATTTTCAAAGATAATTATCATCAACACCATTTCTCCTAGCTTTAGTTAATTGACAAGTGTCATTTATCCACCCTCACCCATTTTCATGTCTATCAAGAGCATATCAAATGTGCCTATAAAAAATACATTAAAGTGCAAGAATTCAACATCAGAGACCTCATCCTAAAGGAAAATTAACATGTCACCAATATGGAGAAAATAAAGTATGACAAGTTTTATTTCAATTGGCTTGGAACTTATATCATAACCCACACATATGGATCAGTATATTACTAATTTTCCTCTCTTGAAGGCAACCCAAAACTTAAGCCCCTCAATGCTTCACATTTGTGTCCTTTCTTTTATTAAAGAAAGATTAAACTCACCTTTTTATCTAACTTAAGCTCATCCCTTGATTTCAAACCACATTCATCTCTCTATTTTAGGGGAAACCAATTAAAACTAAATCATGTGATTATCTATCACAATCATAGCCTAATCTTGAATAATGGGTACCACATCTCTACCCATGGCATGATTTCTCATGATACTTTCTTCTTCTTTTTATAAGATGGATTCCCTTGGTCATTGTCACCTAAACCTCTTTATACCTCATCAACTTTATTGTGATTTTAGTTTTTCCTTCATAAATGTAAACCATTAAGCCTATATAAGCAATTCTATGTCAAGCAAAATCAAACAAAGCAAATAAAAAAATCAAAACCATTGATGTCATTCCTAGCATTCACAAACTACTCCCTTGAAGGATAGCTTCTAAAAACATATAAAATTTTCTACAAGGTGTACTTCTCCCTTGAAGGATGACTATCAAAATGCATCAAGAAAATGACACAAACTTAGACCACTCCCTTGAAGGATGGTTGAGTAAAGTATTTTCCAAAGCCTATAAATTTATTGGAAGCTTCTTGTATCAATCAGCTTCCCCAACCCTCCCAAGTAATAACATAATAAGAAAAAGGCCCATTTTCAAGTAAAATCAAGAACAAAAGAATTTTGAAAGCTATAATTATCTCTCATAAGCATAATAATTATGAAATCCATAATCAGATCTCATGTGTAGACTTCCCACATTGATTATTCTATACTTTATATAACATAGACTAGTTTATATTGAATTTTTGGTAACCTCTAGAGTAGGAATGATAGTCTCACAAGAATCTTCAATTTTCATTCATCTCCTCTTTATACACTATAAGAAAGGGATTTTGAGCTCACTTGACATTATATGATCATGACACCTTTTTAACCAACTAATGAATGATAATGCAAAGCATTCAAAGGGTTTATGTTCCTTAAGTAAATCTAACTTCAGTCTTGTTTTAGTCATTACCAAAGAATAATCACCGTGCCCTCTTCTTATCCTCTCATGACTAGTTGATACATTCACCAAGAGATTTGTCTCTTGATTATTTTCTTTTTCTCACATCTAGTGTTGTTATATAGCTTATTGAGTGTGTTTTACCTCAAGAAAAATAACCATAATCATAACCATCACATTCATATTAACATCATAGCATCTATGAATAATAAGTAATAAACTATTTTTGCCACATGTCTAACTCTAAATGAGGAAATGTACTCATTAAATTTAGCATAAACATCATCATGATAACCATAAATGACATAAGTATCATCATCAACATAAATAAAAAGTCATCACATGCCTGGCTAGGTGAGTCTACATCAGTATCCATATCCATAACATAAGCATAATCAATACTCAACATAGCTATAATCAAAATCTTAAAAATAAAACATTGAAGCAAACCATGAATGATAAGCAATAAATGAGGATCATATCTCTAAAATCATGTATTTGTCATCAATAACATCATAATGTATACAAAAATATACATGTCTCTCTCTCAAAATGTACAATAACACATAACATATCATAAGCTATATCATGACTATGCTCCTAGGACACCACTATCTCTTGGGGCACCACTACCTCATGGTGCATATCCTCCTAAGGTCCCTACCTATCCACCTATAGAAGCAACCCATTGACATGATGTCTCCATGCTAGCACCACTTACCAAACTAGCTTTGTATGCACCCTATCAGGACACATCAAGATAACATCTCAAGACTATGGCCTCATAGTAGCATAGATCCACCACTATAGTTAGATATCATTCCATAGTGATAGTGCTTGATAATCTTGTAAATGCTATTAATCTTCCTCCAATTTTTCTCAAAGAGTCTCTCTCCTAGGTGACTAGGGATGGTGAAGCTCTAGTATGGTCCCTCTCACTTGTAACTACATCTACCTAACCTTGTGTCACTATTAACTGACCCTATAAATCTACTACCTAAGCCTATGTTGTGTCTAGTTCTAATCTTGCCTAGGCACTAAGGGTAGCCCCTATACCTATACTTAATGACCTTTATTAGTTGGGTCAACATCCATAGGCTATTTTCCACTATCATAGCCACCAAAATCTACTACCATATATAGTGCCTAATACCACATAGGGTACCCATCTAAAAAACTTACATCATCTATCTTAGCCCTATCTAGTAACTCCTCATGATCAAGAAAATTTTGAACTAGATGTGGCTTAGGTAGTAGGATCTCTACATCCTCCCACTTATATCTAAGAATGGACCTAAAATCCCCTGTACTAGGCCAAAATATCTTTTTACCCTATCAAATGGGATGAGCTCTACCTCCCCATCTTACCTATCAAGGATCCACTTATAACTATACAAATATAATGTGTGTCTCCTATATCCATCCCACTCTAGAAACTTGATGTATGGCCTCTAGATCATGTCACCAATAACTAATGCCTCTAATGCACCTCTAAACCAATCAATGTCATGCACCCCTCCACCTAGTCCTAATAGAGAAAAATCATCTCCCTACCTCATGAATCCAATTATGGGGTCCATCTAGGCATAACCTTCCCATAACATCCCCATTATCCATAGAACCTGAATGTACTCATATTGCCAGTAGTGTGGCATAAACCTGATGCTAATGCCATATCTCTTATGAACTATGAAACCCCACAACTCCCTATATATCTATACTAACAACATAAGAACCCAACCAAACATTATGTGACCCAATAACATCTCAACCAAAACCCCCAATAGTAGACAAGGAAACATCTCACTGCTCAAATCTAGAATAATAAAATAGGATTCTATAATCATCATCATCAGTAGTCTCCTCTCACCCCTTGATTACTAATAGAGTGGAGTGTAGATAAATCCTCTAGCATGACAACTAATGAGATCATGGTAGTCTCCATATAGTATCTCCAATATCTCATCTCTCTCCTCCTACTCAATGTGATAAATCATCTCCCCTAAATAAGTAGTCATGTAATCTTAGGCACATCCTCTGATAGGATCATCATCTCACTAGTAGGTAGAAAGAGGGTGTTCATGCCCTGATCCCATCTCTTGATGAGGGCCATGATCATTATTGCATCCTATAATATGTGTTTATAGTGTAACATCACTCCAAAATTGACCTCCTCCATATGCACCTAGTCATCGATAATCATCCCTTAGTGAATCTCAATGAAGATCCGACGTACCCAATCATGCATTTGGATCTTCTCCCATGCTTATAAGTGTTTGATAGCAAACCAATTAGTCCCCTATACTATTTTTAATATGAACTTCACCTCTTAACCTATATTATCTACCCTTAACACTTAAAATGACCTACT
Organism: Torreya grandis; assembly: GCA_037957365.1. NCBI lineage: Eukaryota > Viridiplantae > Streptophyta > Pinopsida > Cupressales > Taxaceae > Torreya > Torreya grandis. The sequence continues at coordinate 4,978,623 of JARHVA010000129.1, forward strand.
AACCTACACCCTCATCATCAATTATTTATCCCTTACCCCTTATCTAGAAACTATCACCACCCCCTTGACCTCATCTATCGCTCTAACCTTAAAGTTACTACCTAAGGGCTTACCCTTGAGACCCCATTTAACTAACTTTATAAACATTTATACCTACAACTTAACTTAAATTTTTTGTTAAAATAATTTTCTACTTAGTTGACTACCAATAGTCATTCTAATTATCAACAGCCAGGTAGCCATTCTATCAATGGTTATCAACTGTCGATTGGGATGACCATCGACATTCATTATATGTGACCACTAATGGAAAGCCCCTAAACCCTATCCACCTAAAAACTTACTCAAACAACCAAATATAATAACCAACTACTCTACCTTTGTCCTCTACCCTACTCCCTACCTACATACCCTCCCAATTTTTACTTTTTCCCACCAATTCTAACCAAAAACCATCAAAACCCTATAACTATGTCACACTAAAAATACCCTCCCATAAAAATAATGAATCAAGTAAATACCACATCTAAATGAAATGTAAATTCAAAACTAAACTAGCAATTTATTTTATCCCCTACCTCATTCCTCAACTATCATCAAGGAGGAATCATAGGACCCATTACCCAGCCTTGTCTATATCTACCCTACATCCTCATCGATCTACTAGATCTTCTCGATTAATTTAACCAATCAATAACCTGTTCAGCTAATGCCTCATCAAAAACTTCACCTAATATGCTAAAAACACTAGATGCCAAAGTCAAAAGAGAGAAAATGAATGAAAGTGACTCTTAATGACACTTTTGGTCTCTATGCTTTTAGGGTTTGTACCTTGACTACTAATGGTTAGGGTGGTCATCAATAATTGCCTCTATGACCCTTGACCATCGATGGTCAAGATTTTGGCATTTTGCCTATTACCTTTCTACCCAAATCTTTTAGAATATAGCCAAGCACCCACCTATGAAGACTACCTTCTCCACCTATTATACCAACCACCTTGTCACCTCCCCATTGGTCCATTTAAACCCAACTAGCATGTATTTTGTGATGAATTTTACCTAGTCCCTTTTGACCACACTAAAAACAATTGCCATGTTGACTAATTTTATAAATTATGCTACTTTTCACATACCCAACCAATTGGTATCTTCTTAGGATCACTTCCAACCTCAGATACCTATGACTTTACCTGACTAGTTTATGTTTTCCTTGAAAGCATTTCCTACCTTAGATACCCATAGAAACACTAAATTTGACTAGGAAAATTATGTTTATAAGTGTTCTCAACTATCATGCCTAAATATAGTCACACAGTCTACTTGTCACTTATCCTTCTAGTATTGACCTTAACTTTTACCAACTATGGTAACCTAGTCAATGTGTGATGATGGCTATCCAACTTTTTTCACACTTTGTTCACATGTTTGTGTTATAGTGGCTAACCTCTAATGATCACCTTCCATCGTCACCTCTACCACTTATCAAACCTGCACCTACTTATCTTTTACCTCATTGACTCTTAGTTTAAGGGGGAATACCTCCTCCCATACTTAGGGCAACCAAACCTTTGACCCATAATATATTTTTTTATAGCTCATTGATACAAGTTGCATAATAAAAAGGGGCATAATGTAGACACTGGAAATCTATAAAAAATGGGTTTGAATGTCATAATTCCCCTAGACCACCTTAGGAACCCCTTGGGCCCAACCTAGACCATTTAAGCCCAAACGTACCTAATGTTAGTTAGTCTAACCTACTAACTATACCCATCCTTTTAACCCAACATTACCTTGTCCTTTGACCACTAATAGTCATCCTAACCATCTACAGTTACCCTAACCATTGATGCTTAGGTTCTACCATCTAAACTAGCTCAATTGACCCTTCACTCTAACTTGATTTTCTATAATTAAAATGTCTAATTTACATGTAAACCCATGCATGTCAAAGTTAAAATTGGACAGCAAGTTGAACCTCCTATTAATGTATTATTTCACCTCTCCTTCCTTCTTATAAGAAGAGAGGAGTAAGAGGTGAAATCCATCCATGAATTTAAGATCTTTTTCATCTATAGTTTATTTGTAGGTCCCTTCTTCTAATGATCTAGCCATCACATTATAAAGTTGACTTGTCATTTCCCCTCGACCAATAGCCAAGTACCATTGCTCTATTACAATCATGCTAGACTCCATTAATGAGATAACTACCTCAACCATTCATCTAATCAATCTTTGGTAAGATAATTATTTTTATAGTCTATCAATTACTTTGCTTCCATTTTACAATCAGTGTATCACAAACTAATCTCCTATAATTACCTTATATGATCCTATCAATCTTACCTTTTAGCACCCAAAACTAACACATAGTAATCATCGATGGTCATCCTAACCACCAATGGTATATCCAACCACTGATGGTCATCTCAACTACCAATGGTCACCTCAACTACTGATGGTCACACCAACCATTGATGGTCACTGTGGTAGGAAATAACAAGAAGTTATTTTCACCCACATATCCTCAACCCAATCCAACCTTCTTTTTTTTTTGCCTATTCATAAGCACCCAACCTATTTTCCCATCTATCTAACCAACCATTTGCTTTAGTGTTGTCTTATTTACAAGTCATTCTCCCAAGCTAAATAGGATCTCTCTAAAATCATCTAACTCAATGTGCACACAACCAAATAGGTTTGTTAACCATACCCATATCTAGTCTCTTTCCTTTTTCCTTTCTCAAAATATAAGCTAAAATTCATTGAAACACTACCCTTCAGGCCTTGAGTTACTTGTATTCAATCACTAATGGTTTAAATGACATCATAAAATCTCTCCCACTTGGTTTACATTTTATTTACTTTCCCTCAAATTATTAAAATCCAACTCTATTTTCACTTTCTCATGGGTCTGTCTTGAATGTCACTACCCAGATTCAGTGTTAGATTAGCTAGGTTAGAGACCTTGGGTGTACTCTTATTTCCTCCCTTACTATTTTTATGGGATATCAAAGAATATAATATCCCCTCAAGTCAATACATTATTTTTAGGATTAGATCTTCCATCAACATTCTATTCTGGACCTTCTTATAGTTATTTAGGGTTTATGAGTTTCTAAGTCTGTGCAACCCTAACATCTAGTCTAATGCCTTCCTTCCTCATATAAGGTTATTATCATTTTGGGCACCCTATTACTCCACTTTACATTTATTCTTTAGATGTTTCTAACTCCCAAAATACCTTTAATCATATTACTACCATTAATTACTAAGCATAGGCCTGCATAAATCTATATTTAGGCCTAATAGACCCTCAATATCTCTTTTACATATCATAATTAAGCTAAAGAATATAATTTAGGCTAATATTATTAATAAGATAACTTATATACCATTATTAATCCTTTCATTTCACTTATCTACATGGTGTTCACACTTTTACCCTTTTACTAGTGACCCTACCAATAAGTGTCCTAGCCTATCTAGATTGTGAGAGTGGATTCATTCCTATAATAACACTTTGAAGTTATTATAAAAATAATATTATGAATAAAAGGACCTAAAATTTACACATACTTTTTAAAACTCTCCCATATTTGTATTACCCTCTAATCATGCAAAATATCTTAGAATACAGTCACAAACATGTATATTAGTTTTAAGCCTTGTTTATTCTCCTCAATTTCAAATGTGTAAACCATTAAATATGAACTAAGGATTTAATAAATAATTTAAAACATTTTTCTCCACCTTTACATTTCACTTTCATACATAATATTCCTAATACCCATGCTTTCACATGTGTACCTGCCTGTGTGTGGTGACTAGGTCTACCTGAGTTATAGGTGAAAACAACTCTCTTGTTGGTATTTTGAATCAATAATTTTATGGAAAAATAATTTAATGGGGCTAATTTAATGGCATTGAAACTTTTTAACCTATTATTATATCACACTTATCACTTATTCATCTTGTTTTCTCATCACTGCCTATATATAATCTTGTGTGTATGACTTTTACTCATGTTAAAACCCTTTGTAACCTACAAAAAATTCTTTGACATTTTATTATCACTTAAGTGATTTTGAGAGTTATTAGGGAATATTCATTATTTTCTTACTTTAAATAACTTCTCTCAACACTCCACCAAATGGCATCTTGCTCACATACTCTTAAGTTGACCATATACATTATGTATAGGTTTCTTGTCTGTGTGTGACCACTTGAGGGGGATAATTTGATGAATTAATATCCTCATGGGTGATATTATAAATTTTTTGTCCTTATACTACTATTTACAACCTTATGAAATCTTAAAAACCTCATCATTCCATTAGGTTTCTTCTAACCCTATAGTCATAATATTATTTCTATTGGGGGTCTTAACTGAGATGTCACTTTGGTGGTTCAGAGTGTTGATCCATATTTAACCTAATATCTTCATCTCCATGTAATTTTATATATATTTATGATAGTTAAATATTATTTAATGTATTTAACATCTTCCTGATATATCTTCCTCAGTCAACAATTCATCTCTTTGGCTTGCATAAAGGCCCATAGGTACCTGAAATAAGATTAGTCTCTCAAGGGCATAGAGATGAGGATAGGCATGAGGAGGGGGAAGTGAGTAAGAGGTAGTGGGGGACATGAGTATAATCATGATAAAAACATAGGATTTATTTTTATCCTTGAATTTAACTTAATGACTTTCTACAATTACCCTTCATTTCACTTGCCAAGGAGGTCACAAATCATTCATAATAGTCACCATGGAATAAGACTTAAAGGGTTGCTTGGCCTGATGGTGGATCAACTTAGTGTTTGGGGAAATAAAAGAGGATCATTAAGTGGGATTAAATAAATGTACCACCTCATTAAAACCTAAAATACCATCAAACACTTACATCTTATGCACCAAAGACTCTGCAACATAAGAAACTCTATCTATAGTCTATAAATGGAAGAAACACAAAGATCTGATTAATATCACACCCTCACACATGTGAACTAGTTCATATTTATGGATATATACCTTTAGGAATTTTGGAATCACCATTAATAATTTATTTTCAAAAACACTTAAAGGATGTACCAAAATCAATGCCACTTTAGCCCCTTACAAAGATGAAGAAAACCATTTGAGTACCCAGATTGTTAGAATTTTTTCATAGAGCATAGGCCATGAATATAAAGACAAATTCCAAGAATGGGAAAGTCAAGAAACCCCCTTAATTTTCCCAAATTCTTAGATTCTCATTTTCTCTCTCTTATATAGAATGACCAAAAATTAGAAGCTTGTCTAGACTGATAAGGATCTTGGTGTAGAAAGAGAAATGGTTTTTGACCTTTCTAACCTTAAAACTCATGGATCCCTTCACTTGATGCCTATAATAATCCCCCTCAACAAATTCTTGAATTTTTATAACCATATTCATAATGTATAGATCTATACAATTCAAAAACTCTTACAAAACAACTTGTTTTTCTTCATTTTCTCATGGTTTAAAATCTAAAACACCATTAGAGTATGGGAAGATAGAAAAGGAATATAAGCCACATTTCAAACTTGGTGGTATGATAAGGTTAACATGAATGGTCATAATTTCCCATGTCTGGGACCTATTTGGTGAGTGGGGAGTGAATTTGACTCAAAAATAAACCTTTGTGGATATGCAATTGCCTAGTCATAACTATATGATATAAATTGGACCCTTTTTAGACCTTTATAATGCAATTTTTTATCAAAACATTTCCCCCTTTTCAAAGGTTTACAATGAAAGTAGACTCATATGAGGGATTTGATAGTCTTAAAAGGGATAATTAAGGTTTGAGACAAACTTGAACAAAAATACCATGGAAAATGGCCTTAAACACCTTACTAGGATTCACATTAGATCCCAAGCATAGCTTAGACACTTTTCACATTGTTGTGGTGTGGAGATAGAAGCTACACTAGATGAGCAAATGTAGAGGTTGATGGACTACACAGTCATCATCATCAGTCAGGATCGATCGACATCAGTCAGGGATTGACCAAAGGCTACCGACGTTGGTTATGGATCAGCTGACATCGGTCATATGCAGATAGATAGGGACTAACGTCAGTCACCTGTGCATTCCAAAAGTCTATTTTCGTGGATGAATAGATTGTTTGCATGATAAGTTTAACTGTTAGTGTTGAGTCCATGTTTCTATTTTTGGTAGGACTGATTTGAACCTTTGATTAAGAGGTGTATCTAATGGTGGAGAATGCATAGCTCATGATCCCTAATTCTATATAATAGGGATAGATTTTCATAGCTTGTGTATGAGAAAAAGGGTGAATCAATTCAAGTAGCTAAATTGTGTTTGTAATTGTGAGAGAGAACTCTTGAGGGAAAGAGATCTGTACATCTGAGAGGTGTGGAAGAAAGATAAATTTCTTCAATTGTATTTCCTTCTAGAAGAGTTTAATACAAGTTTTCATTGTTTCTTGTATCTCTTATTCTTTGCTGATTCTAATTTCTAGTTACTTATTATTTTGGTTTAATTTCATGTTTAGTTGCTTACACAAAAGTAATCAATTGTATCTGTAAGATCCTAACAAGTGGTATCAGAGCTTGGGTTCACTAATAGGTTGTATCAGATCGGGTTAGTGTGTGTTGATTACAGGTCACTCACAGGGGTTTCTAATTGAGTGGGAGTAAAGCAATGGCAAAAGAAAGTAAGCTAAGAATGGAGAAGTTTAATGAAAAGAATTATTAATTATGGAGGATGCAGATAGAAGATTATCTGTATCAGAAAGATCTATACTTACCATTGGGTGGGGTTTCAAGCAAGCCCATAGATATGGAGGATGAAGAATGGAATGTTCTTGATAGAAAGGCTCTGGGATCTATAAGGTTGAGCCTGGCATCTTCTGTGATTTCCAACTTATCACAGGAAAAGACAATGGTAGAGTTAATGGATACTTTGGAAAATTTATATGAAAAGCCCTCAGCTTCAAATAAGGTATATCTTATGAAGCAATTATTTAATTTACAAATGCAGGAAGGTGGATCTGTATCTAGTCATCTTAATGATTTCCATGCAATAGTAAATTAGTTAAATTCAATCAAAATAGTTTTTGATGATGAAATTAAGGCTCTCTTAATATTATGTTCTTTACCTAAAATTTGGCATAGTTTGGTAATGGCAGTTAGTAATACTGCATCTGCTACAAATATCTTGAAAGTAGATGATGTTGTTAGTGTAATCTTGAATGAAGAAATTTGTAGGAAAAGCACATAGGAAACATCAGGTAATGCTTTAAGTATTGAAATCAGGGGAAGGCAAAAAGAGAAGGGCAAGCAAGGGAGATCAAGGTCAAAGTCAAAGATGAGAAGTAGATCCAAATCCAGAAATGGAAGAAAAATAACTTGCTGGAATTGTGGAAAGATAGGGCATGCAAAGAAAGATTGTTAGTTAAAAGTTAAAGAAGAAAATCAACATGAAGGTAAATAAGAAGCAAAAGTTGCAGGTATTGTTGCACAAGATGCTTTACACTTTCTTTGGATAATAGAATAGAATCTTGGGTTGTAGATTCTGGTGCCTCTTTCCATGCAACCCCAAATAGAGAATTTTTCAATGATTATGTCTAGGGAGATTTTGGAAAAGTTTATTTAGGGGATGATGAGCCTTGTAAAATTGTTGGAAAAGGAAAAGTGCAGCTAAAATTGTAGAATGGCAACACATGGGTGTTGAAGGATGTCATGCATGTACCCATCCTGAAGAGGAATCTGATTGCTGCAGGAAAGTTGGGGGATGAGGGTTGCACAGTAACTCTCATAGCTGAATCTTGGAAGGTTTCCAAGGGTGCACTTGTATTAGCCAAAGGTAAGAGAGTAGGTACTCTCTATTTATGTAATTGTATTACTAATTATTCTCCTTCTATTTTATCTACTTCAGATGTAGATGCAAAGTTGTGGCACTGTAGGCTTGGCCACATGAGTGAGAAGGGAATGACTGTTCTTAAGTCAAAAGGTAAGCTTTTAGATTTAAAAAGCATAGATCTAGATTTTTGTGAGCATTCTATTTTTGGGAAACAAAAGAGAGTGAGGTTTCTCAAAATTGGGTCAATAAAGAAGAAGCACAAGTTGGAGCTTGTTCACACAGATGTGTGGGGACCAGCTCAAGTAGCTTCTATTGGAGGATCACAGTATTATGTTTCTTTCATTGATGATGCTACAAGAAAGGTATGGGTTTATTACATAAAGAAAAAATATGATGTTTTTGACACATTTAAGAAATGGAAAGCTTTGGTTGAGAATAAAACAGGTTTGAGATTGAAGTGCCTTTGATCTAACAATGGTGGTGAGTACTGCAGCTATAAATTCAACAGTTACTATTCTATGAGTGGAATACATAGGGAAAGGATGGTTCTAAGGACACCTCAGCAAAATGGAGTTGCTAAAAGGATGAATAGAATAATTTTGGAGCATGCACAGAGTATGAGGTTGCATGCTGGTTTGCCCTTACAATTCTAGGCAGAAGCTATAGATACTATAGTTTACCTAATTAACAGAGGACTCTCTGCTACTCTAGATGGTGGAATTCCAAAAGAGGCATGGACAGGTAAAAAGGTAGATCTTTCATTTCTTAGAGTTTTTGGTTCTAAAGCTTTTGTGCACGTTGATAAAGAAAATAGAAAGAAGCTGGATGTTGAATCTATGTAGTGCACTTTTATTGGTTATGGCTCTAGAGATTTCAGATTCTGGTTGTGGAATCTAAGAACTAACAAAATTATTAGAAGTTGTGATGTTGTTTTCAATGAGAAGGTGATGTACAGTGATCAGCTCAAGAAGCTGAATAATTTTGAGCTGGGCAATGTTGATTTGGATGAGGTGATGATCCAAAATGAGCTCACGAGGAAGAATTTTCACACACAGGAAAACATAGACACCGACATCGGTCAGGTAGGAACTAACATCGGTCAGACAAGAATCGACATCGATCATATAGTAACTGATGTCGATTAGGTGGAACTGATGTTGGTCAAGTATAGACCCAGAGATGACTGATATCGGTCACTAACATAGAATTTGGCCAGACATCAAGCAATGAATGAGTCTCAAATGCCCATGAGGAGGTCAGAAAGGGTAAGTAAACCTCTAATTCGTTATTCCCCTTCATTATTCTACTTATTGCTCACTGATGGTGGAGAACCAAAAAGTTTTGATGAGGTAATGTAGGTAGAATCTTGGAAACAGTGGGAGCTTGGCATGAATGAGGAAATTGATTCCTTGAAAGAGAACCAAATGTGGGATTTGGTTGAGTTGCCAGCCAAAAAAAAGCACTGAAAAATAGATGGGTTTACAGATTAAAGGAAGGAGAGGATGGACAAATGAGACATAAGGCCAGGTTGGTAGTGAAGGGATTTGCATAGAAACCAAGTATTGATTTTGGTGAAATTTTTTCTCCTGTAGTAAAAATGACTTCTATTCAGACTGTATTGTCTTTAGTTGCTATTGAGGATTTGCATCTTGAGCATCTTGATGTTAAGACAGTGTTTCTTCATGGAGATTTGGATGAAGAAATATATATAGATCAGCTAGAAGGTTTTGAGGTCAAAGGTAAGGAGAAACTTGTGTGCAAGTTGAAGAAAAGCTTATATGGTCTTAAGCAAGCTCCAAGACAATGGTATTTGAGATTTGACAAGTTTATGATAGAGCATGGCTTTAGTAGATGTCAATCTGACCATTGTGTTTATTTTAAGAGATTGAATAATGGTAGATATATTATCTTATTATTGTATGTAGATGATATGCTTATTGTAGGTTCACACATGCAGGATATTACTGAGCTTAAGGTAAAATTAGCTCACACATTTGCCATGAAGGATTTAGGAGCAGCAAAGAAAATCCTTGGCATGAGTATTAAGAGAGACAGGAAAAATCATAGTTTGATTTTGTCTCAAGAAGATTATGTGAACAAGGTGTTGGAAAGGTTCAATATGCATGATACAAAACTGGTAAGCACACCTATGGCTAGACACTTCAAGTTGAGCAAAGAATAGTGTCCTAATCACATGATGAGGTAGAGTACATGATTAGAGTTTCATATGCTTCGACAGTTGGGATCCTGATGTATGCAATGGTATGTACTAGACCTGATATTGCCCAAGTAGTGGGAGTTATTAGTAAGTTCATGGCCAATCCAGGGAAGGAACACTGGAAAGTAGTTTAGTGGATTCTCAAATATCTGAGAGGGACCAGCAGTAAGCATTTATGCTATGGAGGGTCAAACACTTCTCTACATGGGTATGTAGATGCAGATATGGCAGGTGACTTGGATGGTAGGAGAAGCACCATAGGTTATGTGTTCACTATTGGTTGTATGGCAGTTAGCTAGATTTCAAAGTTGTAGAAGGTTGTTGCCTTGTCTACTACAGAGGTAGAATATATTACAGTCACAGAGGCTAGCAGGGAGATGATATGGATGACTCAATTCATGGAAGAGTTGGGAAATGAGCAAGAGAGTTATAGATTGTACAGTGATAGTTAAAGTGCAATTAATTTGGAAAAGAATTCAGCCTTTCATTCAAGAGCCAAAAATATACATCTTAGGTACCACTTCATTAGACAGGTATTGGAGGATGGTGAGTTAAAGCTGGAAAAGATCCATATAGATAAGAACCCTGTTGATATGTTAACAAAGCTGATAACAAAAGAGAAGTTTAATCTTCATTCAAATTTTGTTGGTCTTCAAGATTGAGCTTGAAGATGGAGAAATAAGCTAGAGGATGTTGTTGTATAGGTACAGGTGTAGCTATTTATCTCCAAGTGGGAGATTGTTGAGGTGTGGAGCTAAAAGTTACACTAGATGAGCAAATGCAGAGGTTGCTAGACTACATAGTCACCATCATCAGTTAGGATCGATCGACATCGATCAGGGATCGACCAAAGGCTGCTGATGTCAGTTATAGATCGGCCAACATCGGTCATATGTAGATAGACAGGGACCGATGTCGGTCACTTGTGCGTTCCAGAAGTCTATTTTCATGGATGAACAGATTGTTTGCATGATAAGTTTAACTGTTAGTGTTGAGTTCGTGTTTCTATTTTTGGTAGGACTGATTTGAACCTTTGATTAAGAGGTGTATCTAATGGTGGAGAATGCATAGCTCATGATCCCTAATTTTATATAATAGGGATAGATCTTCATAGCTTGTGTATGAGAAAAAGGGTGAATCAATTCAAGTAGCTGAATTGTGTTTGTAATTATGAGAGAGAAATCTTGAGGGAAAGATATCTATACATCTGAGAGGTGTGGAAGAAAGAGATATTTCTTCAATTGTATTTCCTTCTAGAAGATTTTAATACAAGTTTTCATTTTTTCTTGTATCTCTTATTCTTTGTTGATTCTGGTTTCTAGTTACTTATTATTTTGGTTTAATTCCATGTTTAGTTGCTTACACAAAAGTAATCAATTGTATCTATAAGATCCTATAACACATTACTTATCAAGGTCTATCTCAAAAGGAATGGCTTGAAATAGGCCTGTAACCATGGAAATTATCAACCTTAAACCTTCCAAACTACCTTAACATCTGATAAATATCCTCAATCTTGTCAAATAAGAGAAAGAACCGTCTTTAGACCTTACAAGATATCCTGACACTCTCTCCCTCACTCAATGACATTATGACCACCTAAAAATCACATAAAGACTCAATATATCCATGACATATAATGATCTCTATAGTAGGTTATAATATAGCATAAAACCTTAATCAATGCTAACAATGTTCAAAATGAGACCAAATAAGACATCACCATGTAGGAAGATCACCATATGCAAGCTTGGGTGGGTCTCATGCAAATTTTATGGTTGTAAGGGTTGACATTTGGCTTGGAAGGCCAAATTTATAACATTTTTAGGGACTCACAAGGGTTATCCAACCTATTGGTCAAGAAAACCCACTAACTCTCTATGACAATAATGACTCATTAATGACATCATGACTTGGATGAGCATTTTATTATACTACCAAAGAAATCTAGTACATTATAATAATTATTAGGACTAAAAAAATAACAACACATAAGTAAAAAACACTAAAATAAACCACACTTAACACCTAAGAACAAATAAGATAAGATACCAAAATAAAAAACACATCTAACTACACTTATATGCTAACACACTTATTGAAATAAGACAATAGCTAATATACAAAAATAATTAGAACACACCTCCTTTCTCCTCAAAGATCAAAAAGGAAGCTCCTTTGATAAAGTTGTCTCCATGAGGTTAGATTTCCATATAATGACTAAGATCTATTTAGGCATTATTAATTGAATGAGGACTCCCACTTGTAGCTGTTGTTATCTATATGTTCATGGCTTCCTAGAAGGGAAATTATATTATCTTAATACATCCTCAAGTTCATAATTTGACTAGGTAAGTCAAGCACCCAGTCATATTGATCCCACACTCATCTCCTTTAAAAGATAGATCTCATATTTACCTTAGTCATATGCTTCTCTTGATCAGACTAAATGGTTTGAGGTAGCTCTTGAAACATGCTTGGAGCTTTGACTTCAAGGAGGGATGAATCTTGTTCTATGATAGACTGAGACCAATAAATTTCAATTCCATCCTTCAATATTGGAGAGACATCTTTAGCTAGAAAGAAGATATGGTAACCTTGTTTGAAGACTTCAAATAAGTCACCCTCAAACGAGATAACCTTTTAAGATGGCATGGTTAGAGGGATGCCTTATTCATGTTTGATGGAATCATCTTTCTAAATATGAATCATATCATGGGAAGATTTTAGAGGAGAGTATCATTCTCTTATGTTGTCAAACAAATCCATTCACTGATCCTCATATGATTCTAGTGTGATTGGGCTCTCTTCAAGTTAAATAGTGGTACATGTAGGAGTATGTGTGAACTTAAGAATCTAATAAGGAGAGATTAGTATGATGTTAGTAGATGAAATCAAATCCAAAAACACACTAATGAACTAACACCTTCAAACTAGATCTTAGGGGGAGCTTAGTGAAGAAAAAACATAGACACATCACAAATAAAATTCAAAAAAATAAACTTTCTTACCTTCCCTGAATACTCTAAGATATCTCTTCATTGGTTTTCTCAGATTATGCTCAAGAAGTCTATGGTAATGGATATTGGCTATCTCCTCCTCTCCTTGGAATCATTGGATTTGTGGCTTTGGCTTTTGAATCTTAAATCAATATTTTGGCATAATAACACTATATCAAAATAACTTTGAAATCATGTTTGCATGATAACTTTGGCTTATGAGAGCTTCAAATTATGAGTGTGATGCCTTCTATTTATAGATTTTCCAAATGGGATAGGATCAACCATGACTATCCATCTCAAGATTAAGATGTGTGGCCATGAATTGATCTAATTATGTAAATAAAATCCATAAATATCCTCATCATGATTTGGGAATAAGGGACATTAATGAGGTATGGGAGTGATTAATCAGATATTTGTTACATTTATGGCCTATGAATGCCACCAAAAAAATGATGTCACACAATGATGCAAATATTAAAAACCAATTTGTAATAAAAAAATATTCAATAAGCTCCATGTAATTCTTACTTAGGCTCATAATTTGGTTTAAATTGCAAAAGTAAGATTAAACAATTTTAGTGCAATTCTTTGGAAATTAGTGCACAAATTAATCAAACTACTCTAAATGTCTTATTATTGAGTCAAAATTTAACTAGAGTGGAATTAGAAGATTATGTTTGTTGTATATAGACCAATATCCTATTTAGGATGTTGTCAACACAAAATAACACATGTATATGTCATGTGCTTCTAAATTAGGGGAATTTAGTGGTTAGAGAATCAAATTGTGTTTTTGACATGTTGGGTTGAAATGATTTAGGAAGAAATAAAAATCACATAAAATGCATTACCCTATTTAGGGATACTTTAGCCTAAATTGGCACTTATTTATGGAAAGTTCAAACCATTTAGCATGTTTTAGTTTTTTTAGCCCAAATTGTGATGTTTGGTATAAATTGGTTTGAAGCTTGGTCGGAATCATTGGTGGTCACTTTTACATGTCTACAATTTTCCCTTGTTTAGGAAGGAGTTTGAAAACTGTAAGCATAGTAACATATTTTCAAATAATAAAAATGTTCTTTGTGATTATGAATTTAAAAATGGTGGATGAATTATAGGTTGCCCCCTCAAGGGAGTGCTTGGCAAAAATAGTGGCAAAAGATCCCCCAAAAGAAATAAATGAGATGAGGGGACCAAACAAATGAAGATAATGAGGTGAGAACACAATGATTTACCCAAAGTTGGGTAGAATCATTGAGAATACAAGTGGGATAGTGTATAATGGTTTGTCCAAATGTGGTTATAAGAATTGTATCTCGATAGTGACAATGTGGTATAATAACATAATGATTTGGCTAAAGACAACTATAATCATTGAGAAGATGGAGCTGCCCTAGTTAGGATAGACAAACAGGATAAAAACATGCCCCAATAGGGAAGAAAAAAGTAAATGATTTAAAATTTATAATAACATAATGATTTTCCCAAAGGTGATTAGAATCATTGAGAATATAGGTGGGATGGTGTATAATGGTTTTCCCAAAGTAAATTATAATCATTGGACCTCAATTATGGCAAACATGATTGATAACACAATGATTTACCTAAAAGTGGCTAGAATCATTGAGAATATAGGTGGGATAGTGTACAATGGTTTTCCCAAAGGTAGTTATAAGCATTATACCTAAATTATGGAAAACAACATTGATGGTTGATGATGACAAATTAATACAGAGGATAAAGATGAACTAGGCAACCTGCTAGTAGGAAGATGCTCATCTAAACTAATAAAGGTTAAAAATATTTCATTGTCTAATTACTCTATTTGGGATATGATTGGGACTAGATCAGGAATGGTGCTAGTGGCAAGCAGAGATATTGTTACTTTATTTCCATGTAGACTTCTCAAAACTTATTTTTGCTAATGGTAGGATCATGATAAAACACCATGAGGACTTGGCCAAAATATGCATAAGGACTGACTCCCAATCTAATACTCAATTATAAATAATGAACTAATGATAAAAACCATGATGACAATGTTAACATTTGAATATGGATGGATTTAATACTAATGAGTGTAATCAATCATCCAATGAACACACATAGATTGAATCAAAGAAATAGTGTTGAAATCAAATAAATAGGCACACAAACATAAGGAAATAAACAAACAAATAAGATGATGCACATTGCCCCTAGAAAATAGGTGAAAATTTAACAAACAAATAAGATGGGGTAATATAAGAAAAGGAAGGGGGTGTTCAAGCTATCTCCATATGTACTAGGCAAGTGGACACTACCTACATAGTTCCATAGATGATATATCTAATAAAAACTTCATGTTGAATTTAGTTCTCCCAGGAAATGGGATAGAAGAAAATGATGATAAAGAAAACATGATTGACGTGATATAAGAATATATGAATGATCTTGAAAAATGGTAAATGCATGGGATAAAAGGACAAAATGGATGGGGAAACTAAATGACAAGTAATTTCTTGTGACTTAGTGAGGTTTCCTAGAATCCTTAAGGTAAATAAGTGGTCAATGTTTGTGATTTTTCTAAACAGTTTTAAAAATGATGTTGGAATTTTGGAGTACCTAAAATTGATTGAGAATGAAAAGATATTAAATGTTTCAAACTTTTAAAATGGTGAGACAATGGAAAAATTGAAATTATTCTCAAAAAATGGTGAGAGCATTGCCTCGGTTTCTCATAAAATGATGAGAGCATTCTAACTTGAAATGGATGCTTGTAAAATGGTGAGAGCATGATGGTAAAGGGCGACTAAGATGACCTCAACATGAACCAAGCATGACCCACATGGTCCCAAAATGGCCCCAGGTCATATTAGTTCCACCTTATAGTGGATGAATTTGACTAGTGTAATAGCCAAATCAAATAAATTAGGCACAGTTGGTATGATGGCACAGTGTGACATAGGATTGACTAGTTAATATGTCAAGGAACAACAAATAATTATTGTTCCTAGTTTACCCATAGGAAATTATAATTAGGAAAAAATTCATAGATAAATGATACTAATTTTCCCATAGGTGGTTATAATTAGTAGTAAGACTAGTGAGACACTGATTTTCTGAAAGGCGGTTATAATCAGGCCCACACAAACAAGGCATGATATAGAATGAAATAAGAAATAAAGGATAAAACTACCAAAATTTATATCATATTGATCCAAAGTATGGCCTCTATCTATAATTCTTGAAATAAATACTAAAACTGATCTAAATCTCTATGCTAAAAGTGGAACCAATGGATGAACCAAGGTCAAATGGGTTAGGTAGGGAGTATCATAACATGTTGGTTGATAGAAAATTTATGGTAGAAAGGAATGAAAGAATGATAAAGTGATAGAATGGTATATTATAGATAATAAAGTCAATAATATGGTACAACTTAAAATGGTCCTCGTAGACAATACACCAAGTCACTTAAATGAAGTAATGTTTGAGGTTTATAATGTTCATTGACTCATCAATTTCATCTCTATCTAGTGTGGCGAGATTATATGATCTAATGCCATAGTATGAAACAATGATGAAAATACCTACCCAATTTGGTTTGAACTTGACTTTATGCTTCTTTTCAACTATGGTATTATTTTGGTTCTCTTTGAGGATAAGATCACCAAGTTCAAAGTTTCTATGTTTCATGCATTGATTGTATTGGCCATAGAGTTGATGTTGATATGCTTGCAAGTGGTTCACTATGTCCATGTGTTTCTCATCAAGTAACTCTATCTCTTTTAGGTGAGATACTTGAGAGCATTCATTATCTAGGACATGGTTTAGAGAGATGCATAAAGAATGTAACTTTACCTCAATGGGAAGAATAGCCTCAGTGCCATAAAAAAGTGAGTATGGAGTCGCACCTATAAGAGTGCAATGATTAGTACGGTATGCCCAAAGGGCTTAGAATATATGAAGGTACTAATCATGACTAGCATCATTGATAATCTTTTTAAGGATATTGATAATGGTTTTGTTTGATACTTTGGATTGGCCATTACCTTGAGGGTAATATGCTATAGAAAAATGTTGGGTGATCTGATATTCGGTACATAGTGATGCAACATATTTTTTCTTGAATTATTTTCCATTATTAGATATAATTTTAGAAGGGATACTATAGTATAAAATAATGTAGTTGAAAATTAATTTGAAAATTTGTTTTCCAATCACGTAAGTAAGGGGTATAGCTCTAACCCACTTAGTGAAATATTATATGGGGGTGAGGATGTGTTTATAGCCATCTAATGAGGTGGGATTTATCTTTCCAATGAGATTGAGACCCTATGTATAAAATGTCCATGGTGTCAACATTGGTTTTAGATTATTGGTTGGGGCATAACTTAGATTAGCATGTTGTTGACATTTACCACATATTTTTTCATATACAACTACATCTACACCCATTATTGGCCAATAGTACCTAGTACAGAAGAGACTTTTGGATAGGACTACCCCATTGGTGTGGGATCCACATACCTCTTCATGAACTTCCCATAACTCTAATTTAGGTTCTATTAAAGTTAAACAATGAAGCAGAGTTCCATCAAAACTATGATGGTATTGGGTTGATCGGAGTAAGGTATAATGTGGGCATAGTGGATGAAGGTTTTGGACTATTTTTATAACTCTGGTGGTATAATTTGGTTATGGAGGTAAGTGTATAATTTTTAATACCAATTAAATTTGGGACCAAAAATATCATAGATCATTATGACAGTTGAAGGTTTATGAACTAGCACTAGTAGAGTTTTAATGAGAAACTAATATTCTTTGGTTATATTTATTTGTCAAATGAGTGATCCAATGTTATCCATGTCATCTATTGTTCTGTTACTAGCCCTTGGTATATGTTCAAACTAGATATTATCTATATATTTCTTGAGAATGTGGACCATGGCCTTGTAGGGAACCAACTTGTCATTTTTGGTTTGAGAGTGGTATGTAACATGATTGATGATTAATTATGAATCACCATAAACATTTATATGATGTATGTTCTATTGGACTACCTATCAAAGACCCACCATGAGTGCTTCATATTTAGCCATGTTATTGGTATAATGAAAGTTCATTCTAAATGACTTAGGGATTCTATCCCCTTATGGTGTGATAAACAAAAGGCCTAACCATGATCTATGTGTTGTGAATGAACCATAAAAATATAGCTTATAGTGCTACTCCTCAAGAGTGTTTTAATTATGGTCATAATGGATTCATTAAGTAATTGAAATGTCAATGGATTTATATCTAGAAGAGGTGCTTTAACAAGTTTATCTATAAGAACTTTCTAGTTGATGGCTTTTTGGTTCACATATTCTATCTCAAACTCATCGAGAAGCATGATCCATTTGGCCATATAGCCTTATAAATTTGTTTTAGATAGTAGATACTTGAGGGGATCTACATTTGAAATGACCATTGTATTACCATTCAACATGTAATGATGTAGTTTCTATGCTATGAAGACTATAGATAAATAAGCTTTTTCAATGGGCGTATAATTATGTTCATACATAGCCAATGTACAGCTTAGATAGTACATGACATGATCTTTTCCACTTTCATCATGTTGAGATAGAAGTTCCCCCAAGGCATTATTTATGGCTGATAGATATAGAAGGAACAATTTTCCTAGTGTTGGAGGTAATAAAACTAGTGTATTTTCAAGATAGTCTTTTAGCTATTGAAAAGCTTTCTAACAATCATTATCCCAAATAAATGTGACACCTTTCTTCAAAAAATGTGTAAAAGGATGACACTTGTAGGCAAATTGAGATATGAAGCATCTATTAGACTAGATCTTGCCCTATAAAATGTGGAGCTAATTCAAATTAGTTGGTGGTGGCATCTTTATTATGGGTTGTACTTTGGTTGGATCGACTTTAATACCTTAGTGAAACACAATGAAGCCAATCAATTTGCTTGAAGTAACTCTAAAAACATATTTTTTAGGGTTGATCTTGACTTTGAATTCATGCAGTCACTTAAATATCCTCCTCAATGTTGTTGGATGATCAACTCTAGTCTTTGATTTGCCTAGTATGTCATCGACGTAATCTTCAATAATGTCATGCATCATATCATGAAATATAACTTTCATGGCTCTTTGATAAGTGGCCCCTACATTCTTGAAACCAAATGGCATAACCTCATAAATGAAAGTTCCCCATGAAGTGATGAATATTATTTTATGTTGGTCTTCTAGTGCTATTTTGATTTGATTATATCCTGAGAATCTATCCATCAATGAAATCATATCATAACCTGATGAGGAGTTGACAATCATGTCAATGTTTGGAAATGGAAATTCATCCTTTTAGAAATATTTGTTAATGTCCCTAAAATTAGTGTAGATTTGTATTCCTTCTGTCTTTTTACTGACTGGTACTACATTGGAAATCCATTTAGAATAGTCAATTAACCTAATATATCTTTCTTCTAAGAGATTTTCTAACTCTTTCTTGACTAATATATTAATTTGAGGATGAATTTTGCATAATTTTTGCTTCACTAGTTTGGCATTAGGATGTACCATAAGGTGATGAAACACCAAGCATGTCAAAATATGCCCATGTAAATATATATACAAATTCCCTCAATAGGGTTGTTAATATTTTGTACTCCTCCTCAGTGAGAGACATGCCTAATTTGATCCATTCTAGGTCATCTAGAGACCCTATGTTTACCTCTATTATGTCTTCCACTAAAAGGTTTAAACCATCTTCAAGAATAGTTGGCAAAGATTTGAATTTTTTGGTTATGTTACAATCCTCTATTAGGATTGGTTCTTCAAGTTCTCCTAGACATGATGAATCAAAATTCCCTAATAAGAGATATGGCCATGTGACAAAAATAGTTGGAAACTCTTGTATGATTTGATCGAAGGCTTATTGTTCTTCAAGACTAAATTTAGATTCATATAAAATTTAGTCATTATTGTGATCTTAGATGATGTGATAAAAAACGTGTTATTATTTAAAACTACACTCAAACCCATATACAAGTTCATAATTGGTTGTTTCCTAGTCTAAATTCGATTAAGGTTGAACACCCCCATCTAGTGGCTCTTGAAATAGGTTTTCACCACTAGATTGTCCTTTATCTTTACTCTTTCTCTAGTCTAAAAGTGCCTCAAAGAGGTTTTCACTTTGTAACCTCAATGTCTTATTTATTTGTTTTTGGTTGAGGGTGTTTACCCACTCTGTAAAATAGGCTTCAAGATCCAACTTGATTGAGAATCTTGATTTATGATCTCCTAATGGAATATTATCCCTAAAGACTAAAAATCATAGAAGGCCTCATCATTATAGAACTCATAAATTGACACATTAGATTCTTGTTGGTCCTAGTCTATTAGTTAGGGATAATACAATGGTAGTGGATTATGAGGAATGACTAGTCAAGGGGTATAAATGGCATTATTGTCAAACAAATTGGTATGGGTTAGGTCATCAAATGGGCTATGATTGGACTCTACTTTGTTGTCAAGATCATCATCATTAGTCATTGGTGATGAAACTCAAATAATATACGTGGGGTCAACCCCAGGTGGTTTAAATCCAAGTCCATAGGTTCTTTTGTACTAGGTCATAGAAATTGGCTTAAGTGTTCCCTATTGATTTGGCCTGAGGCCTCCTCTTTCATAGTCTTGTTTTTCCATAATATAATTAGGAATGAGATAATTGTAATTCTTATAACAATAATCTAATTTATCATTATATAACCATGATTTAGCTCTTTTAAGAGGGTCCTTTTCTTTACTAGAGGCTGGTACTAATATGACAAGTGATGGACTATGTATTTAGCCTTTGCCCTTTCTTTTCTATTGCATGAGTGGTTTGGTTTTTAGTCTTCAAAAGGACTTGGGGTTATGTGGAAGTTTTGAAATGTGAAAGTTTTCATGGGTCAAGTATTGTCTTAGGCCATTATCTAAAATGGTTTAATGATTAGACATTTTAGGAGGTGGTATATGGGAAAGGGAATCAAGGGTATCAGGGTCAATGTAGTTGGCCTTAGGTAAATCAATAAGTATGGATTTTATTTTATCCTATTTGGTGACTAGAATCATGTTAAAATGGTAGTTATAGCTCTTAAATTTAGCCCCTAAATGTTTACAATGCTTATATAGATGTAAATCTCCTATAACAGTCCCCTCCATTCCCAAATCGGGGAACATCATACATTGATGCAAAGTCAATGGGATTGCATGGATCTCATGTATCCAAGGTCTTCCTAAAAGTATGTGATATGACAAGTTAAGATATAACACATGTGAAAGTGTATCATGGGTCAAGGACCCAATTATAGTTGTTAAGCTAATGGTGCCTTATGATTCTCATTTTTCATTGTCATAGGCTTTGATTGTGATTGTTTCAGCTTGAAGATCTATTATTGTATAGCCAAGAAGCTTGATGATTAGAGACACAAAATTTAGACCTGATCCATTGTCTATGAGGATACATTTTGTTTTGTGCCTCATTATGTAGACCTCAATGTAAAATGGTTTATTATGAAGTGGGCCAAAGGATGAAATATCACTTTAATTAAAGGTTATTTATTGTTCTAGAGTGAGGTGTCCAACCAAAGCTTGAAATTTGTTAGGAGATATGTCATTTGGGACTTTAGATTGGTCAAGGAATTTAGTTAAGATGTTTTTGTGGATAGTAGATGTGCACAAAAAATCTAGAATGGAGATTTTTATTGGCATCTTTTTCAATTGTTCCACAATGTCAACAATATTTTCTAGGACACTAAGAGATGGATTTTTATGAGGCAAAATGGTTGATTGGATGATGGCCAAAGTGGCAGATGGTTATGGGCCTGGTATGGTAATATATAACTACCAATTTATGATCTCATAATTAGAATTAGGCACATGACTAGTATTGATAACAAATAATGGTGGAGGAGGACTAGATAAGATAAGTCTTGGTTTCTGATCCACTTATGAGTGGTCATAGGCTAACGACAAGTTATTAGTATAAGTTATAAACATGGGAATCCCTACTTGCTAGTTTTCCTATGTACGGTCCTAGGTCAAGGAAGGATTACCAACATAAGTTAATTGATTAAGAATGATTATAAATGGTCTTTCATGATAGGTACTTGATCTTGAATTAATGGAAACGGTATTAATGCAACCTCCTACAATATGAATTATAACTAAGTTATAGTCATGTGCAATTGCATCATAATTTTTTTGGTTATTTGTACAGTTATAACCTTGTTTTTGTTCATTATGTTGATGTTGTTGGTTCTATTTATTCTATTTTTGGTTTATCCTTGGTTGTTTATATTATTGTTGTTGATGTTATACTAGCCATTGTTATTGTTATTGGTTGTTATGTTGAGGAAATAGATTCTGATAAATTCTAAGGTTTTGATTAGATGTGGAATCTCCATGATCTAATGATATTTATCCATTTTTAATCATATTATTGATCACATGTTTTATTTGCACAAATCACTAAAAATTATGGCCATTGACCCGATGATATTCATAGAGTTCATTTGGCCTATACTAGTCTAGGATGTCAACACCCTCAAGAATTGGCCCTTTCAATATAAGCCATCTGATCAAATTATTTATGGTAAGTTTATGAAACAAATTATTAATAGGCTCTCCAAGGTTACTAAAAATCATTGACTTGGAACATTTCTTTTTGGACGATGGTTTTATAAAGGTATTTTTTTGTATTTATTGCATTTGTTACGCTAGTTGGGTTGGTCTATTCTATTACATTTGTTGAAGATGTTGTTGGTTAAGATGTATGTGCTAAGACATAGGCTGTGCAAGGGGTGTTTACACCATTTGAACATGTTGATACTTTGTTACTTTGTTATCAACAACATTCTTGTTACGATTAAATTACTTGGGTCTATCATAATTATTGACCTAGGTTTGTTACAATGCTTGTGCTTGGACTGGATTTTGATTCTAGTTATTATTCTAATTTTGGTTTAGGTTTTGATTTGATGAGGATAATTTAATGATCCCTTTATTAATGAGGGTTCTTTTAATCAACAAACCTTTATCAATGATATCCTTGAATGTGTGCACATCTTGTAACTCCAAATTGTAAGATATCTCATAGTGTATATTTTTGGTAAACACATTGGCTAGTTGTTTATCTAGTAGGCTATAGGTGAATTGGTTTGCAAGGGCTCTCCATCACTACAAATAACTTATGAATCTTTCACCAAATTTCTGTTTGGCCTATGTTAAGTCTACCAATGAAATATCATGCTCAAGATTATAAGATAAGTGTTGTACAAACTTGTCTAAAAGATCAACAAAATCATATAATGAATTATTGGGAAACTTTAAGAACCATTCCAATGATTTCCTTGCTAGACTTCATGTAAATAACAACATAAGATAGGTGTCACTATAGGCCACTAGTTGGCACATAACAAAGAATTCCATCAAGTTAGCCTTGGGATTACCTTTCCATTTGTATTTGTTAAACTTTGGTGTCTTATACCCTAGAGGAAATGGTATATGTAAGTAATACATATTAAAAGGGTAATAAAACACATCATATAACTTGAAATTTTTGGTCTATTTTCCTACTTGAATAAGGGAAATTGTATCATTTATTTTTTGTAGCTCTTGTGTGAGGATACTAGTGGGATCATTGGCATATTAAGGTGGAGGTTGTGTAGTCACATGTGGATTAATTTGATCAAGGTAGTATGGAGTTATTTTTTGGGGTATGTTGGATTGGCTAGGAAATATACCAAGAATATGCATGTTTGGATTAGGGTGTAATTATTGAAATTGCACTTGTGGTTGTGTGATATTTTGGATAGGGTTGGGTATGTAGGCCTGATGTTGGGAATATTGAGTTAAGAAAGAGGTATATGGCCATAATATGCCTTTTAAGGTTAAATAGGGACTTGATATCAACTATTCATACCTTGATGATTGAGAGGGACTTATCAACCAAGACCCTATCACTAAACTTGTGGCATAGTCTACATGAAAGGTAACTATTGCCTAAAAGGTACTTGAGAAACATTGGAACCTCTTAATTGCATGAATCCATGTTGAGAAGTGGATGTGTGTTGGAGATTAAACATTTGTCATTGAATACCACTTGTATATGATTGGTTATACATAATTTGGTTTTAGATTGGCATGTTAGTTTATGAATAAAGAGGTATGTTATCTACTACCTAGTGAGGTGGAACATTAGTTGCCCCTATTGAGGTGGAAATATGTTTTTCCTCAACTGCATGGGTATGTTTGATGATGTTTTTTATTTTGGAATATTAATCATCACTTATTAGGGTGGAACTAGAGTAAGATTTTTCACATTCTATTATGGCATGGTACTAGTTATCTTCTAACTACTTAATCCTTCTTATTGGGTTCTTGATGAAGTAGTTAGTTGATGATTAGAGGTAGCTGGCTGAGATTGGATGTAGAAACTCCTACTCCTTGAGTTTGAGATCCACTTGTGGTTTTTAAAGGCACATTTTTTAGTTGATTATTTATTTGTGTTTGAACAACACTTTCATTTAAATTTGATATTTCTTGCATGTTGTCCACTATGTTTTGCTCACTATTCTCGATAGAAGTAGAAGACACTTCCTTGATGGTTTGAGTATTGAACATATTTTATCCCAAAGTGTTTTGCATAATTGGATCAAAACCTTGATTCTCCTGACCTATCAATTTAAGTAAGACCCCTATTGAAGGGAATGATTAAATAAGAGGCGTATTTGATAAGGCCATATGATTAAAGTTGGGTGCTAGGTTTTGATATGTTTAGTATGTTATATGCATTTGAATGAAATGGTGCTCCATGAGGACTCTTTGTGTGACAAGAATATGTAGATTTTGATATGGTATTGACACAATGGAATTATGATTAATATAAGAGGATTGTTTATTGTAATACATGTTGTAAGGCCTTCTTACTAGATTTGTTAAATTATCATGGGGAAAGTCTGCTAGAAAACTAGCCCCTATCTCTAGGGATATATTAAGATAATATGTGAGTGGAATTGTAACATAATAAGGTTAATATCAATCATTTTATATAACCAAAGTTACACTAGCCAAATATTGGGCTATCTACTCTTGGTTTTGATCTATGTATGAAGGTGTTCTAACCAAATAATCAGCCAAATGATCTTGATTATGTTCCCCTATTTGAGTGTTGAAAGGTGGACAAGTATCTATCTCTCAAACAACATCTTCATAAATGTCTTTAAAAAATTCCTCCTATGTAACAACATTCCCATATCCTATATTATACATGGATCTACTACATGTATAGTGAGACATGGTCGAATCAAATGGCAAATATTTCATGATAAAATGGGTTAGAGTTCTACAAACTTTGAAAAGATATGTTTGAAAAGATAGAAGTTTCAACTAGGTCTAACTTAGTTAAAAGTGGAGTTGTATTTGAAAAATGTCTATGCTAAGATTTGGTAAAAATATTATAACATCAAATGTCTAACTTTAAATGTCTCACACAAACTAGGTCAAGTGGATGAACTAAAAATAAGATGCCAAAGTATAAGTCCAAAGATGTTCCAAATAGGTATAAAATAGGAAAGGGAAATGTTGTTAGGTCTTTTATCCAAATGTGGAGTTAAAATATGTGCTCAAATAGGTTATTCTAGGACTCTTGGCCAAACTCAACATCAAAATTTAGACTTAAAATAAAGGATGTTTATTTTTAATCTAACAAATTTGGAACACTTTGGAACAAACAAGGCATTTGATTCTAGACATAATCATGATCAAATTGGTATAAACCACTAAACAAAAGGCATTTGAGGATGTAATTATTTTCACAAATGAAGGCACAAACAATATAGTTTTCAATTTTTTTGTCAAAAATCAACCTAAGTTATGCAACCCAAAGAGAAATATCTATGTATCAACCACTGTGTGTCAAGACCTAAATAAAAATCAATCAATGTTTGGATTAAAACTTGGAAAAGTTAATTGAAGACTCAACTTAATTAAAATTAGGATTTAATGACCAATAAGATAGGCAAATTCAAATGGCATAACAATGCTAAAATAAAGATCCAATAAGGAACATGTGATTTATTTAAACAAGGATAATTGGGATACGAGACAAGATAAGTATTTTGAAATAATTTGGGCAAAGTAAATTGTTATCACTCCCAAAATTTGTAAACAATGTTTTATTTTAAATACTTCTAAGGCATGAAACTTTAATTGATTTGGGTGGTATAGCATTACCCATTTCAATCAATTGACACACACAATGTTTTTGAAACAAAAAGTTTTCTAAGTTAAATCAAGGTATCAAATAGATAGCATAATGCCTCCTCAAATAATAGAGTAATGTGGATAAAAAACCTTGTTCAAGACATGGTTTAAACAAAAAAAATTTAGATCCAACATACTAATTAATAAAAGAATAAATGACAAAGTACAACTAAGTATATCATCATAAATCCCATCAAGGTATGGCAAAGTTGGGTTGACTAAAACCTACAATTTTTTGACCATCTAGATTGATCTCATGTGTACACACTTTCATATATACACACAAGAGAAGTAGCACATAAATTAAGTCTGTGTTAATCAATTTTTTGTGAAAAGGTCTTATCCTTTTCATAACCACTACATCTATTGCTTGATCAGTGTAGTGTGATGTCCAAAATGATCATACACTTTGAGCTTATATTACCACTAAAAAATATGGTTTAACTACTCAAACCATCATTGTAGTGGGGTGATACCAATTTGTATAACCCCCTATGGAAATGGGTTGAATATGATGTTAGGAGATGAATCCTTGGGTCAAATATTCCCTATAGAACCCTTCGGAGGTGATGAAGTCCCCCTCACAAGCCAAAATGCATGAAATACAATCTAAGTAAAAAAGATTTATAAGTTTTTTTAGATCACCCAAACCATGAAGGTTTTGGGGAGATCCTAGACAACTTCCTTTTTATGCCTTTGGACTAAGGCACAATTTGTAATGAAAATGGTAATTTTGATTTCACAATTTTTTCATAGGGGATGGGGGAGAGCATACATGTAAAAATTCTTTTTTTCTCAAATAATTTTAACCAAGAAATGATATATGACTTATACAAAACAAAAATTTGAATTGAGTTTGGTTTAAAGCACTGAATTGAAGTGTTTGGTGGTGTTCTTTGGCCCCTTGGCCTTAAGTTGTAATTTTATTTGAAAACTAATCACAAAACATTCAACATAAACATGCAATTATTCATTTTAAAGTACCAAAGGAAAGTTCCTAGTTTTTTTTAAGCACCAAAAGGAAATGTTCAAGACTTAGGATTCATTTTAATCACTAAAAATGAAATGTTTTTAAGACTTAAGAAATCCCATATTATTTTAAAGAACTAATATCCAAATGTGCAAGATTTGACATGTTCATTTTAGGACCCAAATTGAAATGTTTGATTTCACTAAGTTCCTTTTAAAGCCCAAAATGAAGTGTTTGATTAGTCAAAACAATAAAATTGGTCTTCAACTCAATCCTTCAACCTATAAATGTTAGATAATAACCCCTGCTTTGAAGCACTTTCTTGATTGAGGAAATAATGTTTTAATTTTATCTCTCAAGTTTGGATTTAATTTCACACAGTGATCATTAGTGATCATAGATAACTATCAATGGTTTCAAGGCAACCATCACTAATCAATTAATAAATAACCATCAATGATTGAGCATAATCATATTTTATTATTAAAATACCATTAGTGATGACCTGTGAACCCAGAGGCAAACATTTTATGATTGAAAATGTTTGTTAGGATCAAATATCCAGAAGTTAAGCTTCTAGATAAAAACTATGTTTGTAATATAGACTTATAAAACGCAAATCATTAGAAAAAAAATTTAATAATAACTCAAAATGCAAATTTTTAATGTGTTTCCCCTTGCAATATAATGGGTCATAGTTGGAAGTAACCATCAACGGTCAAAAGAACCATTGGTGGTCACTATGTAACCTATGTGTGCACAAAAAACATTAGAAACATGGGAAAATGAGCTAAAAAATAAATTTTAAGGAATTTTTAATGACTAATATGGAAATATAAAGGTGCCAAAGTTTCTTCCTTATAGAAATAGACTTAATGTGTCGCACTAATTATGTCATTTTTGAACATAGGAATCTAATAAAAGGAGAATAATATCATGTTAGTAGATGAAATCAAATCTAAAAACACACTAATGAGCTAAAACCTTAATCCTATATCTTAGGGGGATCTTAGTAAAGAAAAACCTTTGACAAAGCACAACTAAAATGCAAGAAAACAAAATTTCTTACCTTCCTTGAATGCCCTAAGAGATCTTTTCATTGTCTTGATCAGATTGTGCTCAAGAAGTTTGTGATAATGGAGCATGGTTATCTCCTTCTCTCCTTGGCATCCTTGTATTTGTGGCTTTGGATTATGAATCTCGACTAAATATTTTGGCATAATAACACTATATCAAAATATCTTTAGAATCGTTTGTGCATGATAACTTTGGTTTATGAGAGCTTAAAATTATGAGTGTGAGGCCTTATATTTATAGATTTTGTAAATGAGCTAGGATAAACCATGAGAATCTATCTCAAGATGAAGATGTGTGGCCATGAATTAATCCAATTATGTAAATAAAATACATAAATACACTCATCATGATTTGGAAATAAGGGGAATTACTGAGGTATGGGAGGGATTAATCATAAATTTGTTGCATTTATGGCCTATGGATGCCACCTCAAAAAATGATGTCACATGATGATGCAAATATCAAAAACCAATGGCGTTGCCTACTCAATTGTAAACATTTGTGAATATAGGAATCTAATAAGGGGAGATAAGTATCATGTTAGTAGATGAAATCAAATCCAAAAACACACTAATAAACTAAAACCTCAAGCATATATCTTAAGGGGATCTTAGTTAAGAAAAACCATTGATAAATCAAAAATAAAATGCAAGAAAACAATTTTTATTACCTTCTTTAAATGCTCTAAGAGATATCTTCATTGGCTTGCTCAGATTGTGCTCAAGAAGTCTATGATAATGGAGCATGGATATCTCCTTCTCTCCTTGGCATCTTTGGATTTGTGGCTTTGGCTTGTGAAGATTGAATCAATATTTTGACTTAATAAAACTATATAAAAAGAGCTTTGGAATCATTTATGCATGATAACTTTGTCTTATGAGAGCTTCCAATTATGAGTGTGAGGCCTTCTATTTATAGATTTTCCAAATCAGCTAGGATCAACCATGACCATCAATCTCAAGATGAATATGTGTGGCCATAAATTAATCTAATTATGTAAATAAAATCCATAAATATCCCCATCATGATTTGGGAATAAGGGACGTTAATGAGGCATGGGAGGGTTTAATCAAATATTTTTTGCATTTATGGCCTATGGATGCCACCTCAAATAATGATGTCACATAATGATGAAAATATTAGAAACCGATTTACAATAAATAAATATTCAATAAGTTCCATAGAATTCTTAATTAAACTCATAATTTAGTTTAATTTTCCTGAGTAAGATTAAATAATTTTAGTGCAATTCTTTAGAAATTAGTGTACAAATTAATCAAATTGGTCTAAATGTCATATTATTGTGTCAAATTTTGACTGGAGTGGAATTATAAAATGATGTTAGTCACATATGGACCAATATCCCATTTAGGATGTTGTCGACATAAAATAACACATGCAATGTCATGTGCTTCCAAATTAGGGAAATTTAGTGGTTTAGAGTGTCAAATTACTTTTTTGGAATTTTGGCTCAAAATGATTTAGGAAGAACTAATAATAACATAAAATTCATTACCCTATTTAGTGATACTTTAGACTAAATCAACACTTATTTATGACAAGTTCAAACTATTTAGCACGTTTTAGTGTTTTTAGCATAAATTGTGATGTTTGGTAGAAATTGGTTTGAAGCTTGGTCAGAGGTCATTAGTGGAAGATTTTAGGTGTCTATAGTTTTCCCCTATTTGGGAAGGTGTTTAAAATCTATAAGTATAATAATGTATTTTCAAATTATAAAATCATCCTTTATGCTTATGACTTTAATGATGATGGGTGAACTTTAGGGTGCCCTCTTGAGGTAGTGGTTGGCAAAAGTAATGGCAAACAAAAAAAAAGTGAGATGAGGGGACCAAATAAATGAAGATGATGGGCTGAGAACACAATGATTTGCCCAAATTTAGGTAGAATCATTGAGAATACAAGTGTGATAGTGTATAATAGTTTGGACAAAGGTGGTTATAATCATTATACCCTGATAGTGATAATGTGGTATGATAACATAATGATTTTACCAAAGGTGGCTATAATCATTGAGAAGATCGAGTTGCCCTAGTTAGGATAGGTAAATAGGATGAAAAATTACCCTATGTAGAAAGAAAAAAGTAAATGATTTAGAATTGATGATAACACAATGATTTGCCCAAAGGTGGTTAGAATAATTGAGAATGTAGGTAAGATGGTGTACAATGGTTTGTCCAAATGTGGTTATAATCATTGAACCTTGATTATGAAAAACATGATTAATAACACAATGATTTACCCAAAGGTGATTAGAATCATTGAGAATGCAAGTGGGATTGTGTACAATGGTTTACCCAAATGTGGTTATAAACATTGTACCTCACTTATGGAAAACAAGATTTATGGTTGATGGTGGAAAATATGATGATGAAAAATTGATAAAGAGGATAGAAATGAAATAGGAAACCTGCTAGTAGGTAGATGTTCATCTAAACTAATAAATGTTGAAATTATTTCATTACTTAATTACTATATGTGGGATATGATTGGGACTAGATTTGGAATCCTACTAGTTCCAAGGAGAGATATCATTGCTTTATTTTCATGTGGACTTTTTGAAAGTTGATTTTTTCTATAGAACATGATGGTAGGCATCATGATAGAACACCATGAGGACTTGGACAAAATATGCATAATGACTAAATCCTAATCCAATACTCAATTGTAAACAATGAACTAATGATAAAAACCATGATGACAATGTTAACATTTTAATATGGATAGATTCAAGACTAATGCACATAAGGAATCACCCAATGAACACATAAATACTAAATTGAGGCAATAATGTTGAAATCAAATAAATAGGCACACAAACAACACATTAACAAAAGGAAACAAATAAATAATATGACACATATTGCCCCTAAAAAATAGGCAATAACTTAACAAATAAATAAGATGGGGGAATAGAAGAAAAGGAAAGGGCTGGCTGAGCTATCCCCATATGCACTAGGTAAATAGACACTACCTACATAGTTCCATTGATGATATATCCAATAGAAACTTCTGGCTAAATGTAGTTCTCCCAAGAAATGGGATAGAATAAAATGATGATAAATAAAATGCGATTGATGTGATAGAAGAATATAGGAATGATATTACAAAACTGCATGTGCATAGGATAAAATGCCAAAAAAAGATGGAGAAACTAAACAAGTGATTTCTTGTGACTTAGTGAGGATTCCCATAATCCTTAAGGTAAAGAAGTGTTCGATGTTTGTGGTTTTTATAAATGGTTTTACAAATGTTGTTATAATTTTGGAGTATCTCAACTTGATCAAGAATGATGAGATACTAAAAATTCCAATCTCATAAAAATGATGAGAGCATGGAAAAATTGAAAGGATGCTCATAAAATGGAAAGATCATTGCTTAGGTTACTTGAATAATGGTGAGAGCATTCTAACTTGAAATGGATGCTTATAAAATTACAAGAGTGTGATAGCAAAGTAGGACTAATTTGACCTTAATGTGAATCAAGTATGACCCACATAGTCCCAAAATGGCCCTAGGTCACAACAGTTCCACCTTACAGTGAAGGAATCTAACTTGAGTATCAACCAATTCAAATAAAACAAGTGCAATTAGTATCATGGCATAATACGACATAAGAATGGCTAGTTAGTATGTGTAGACACCTAAATCTGGCCACTGATAACCTCCAACTAGGCTTTTGACCAATTTTCACCTAAAATGCAGAATTTCGCCTAAAAACATTAAAACACACTAAATAATGTGAAATTGACATATTTAAGTTCCAAGTTTGGCAAGGGTATCCTTAAATAGGGTGATGCAATTTATAGGCCAGCTAACTTTGATCAGATCATTCTGATTTAAAATGCCAATTTTTCACCTGGGTGCTCTAGATTGCTCTTTCCTATCAAATCTCTTACACAAGATGTATGCCTTTGTTAATTATTTTTAGTATCATCCTAAATGGAATAATGGATCCAATTCATCTGAAGTCACCTTCTAATTCCAATCTAGTCAAATTTTGGACCAATAACAAAGCATTATGATCAATCTGACTATTTGTGCACAAAGTGCTTAAACATGCTTAAGAGATAATTAACCTAAATCAAGGCTTATTTAATAATTCCATGGAAACTTGTAGAATAATTTGATTTCAAAATTAATATTGAATATCTACATCATCAGGTGACCTCATTTCTTGGGAAGACATCCCTAGGCCATAAATACCACAAATATCAAGATTCATGTCATCCATGTTTCATCAATACCTTCTACGATGCCCTCCATGCCTCTTAATTACCTATTTTTCCAATTTCATGATGACGATAATTATAAAATTAATTCCAAAAATTGAATTGATCCTCATCCACACATCTCAATCTTATGATGGATGTTTCAAGTTGATTCTAGACATTTACAAAAATCAATAAATAGGAGGCCTTACCACATCATTTCTAAGCTTAATTTGTGCAAAGTTATAATGTAGGATTGATTCCAAAAGCTTCAATCAATTAGTGTTACCATGCCAAATTGATTCCAATCCAAGCCAAGCCATAATCCAAAGGTGCCAAGGAGAGATGGAGGTAGCCAAGCTTTCATTGATGAGGACTTCATGAGCACAAACTGAGCAAGCCACTACAACAAGAATTTTCAACCATCCAAGGAAGGTAAAAGATGATTTATTTTGCATTTTAATTGTGTTTTTTATTCATGTTTGTTAACTAATCTCTCCCTAGAGTCTAGGCTTAAAGATGTTATGCTAGTTAGTGTGTTTCTTTCATCTTATTTTCATGTTGGAACTAACGCCATACTAACCATCCTCTCTTGAGTCAAATTCCTAGATTTACATATGGCACACTCGATGGGATGAGATAAATCCCACACATGAATAAGATCATTTTGAAACTTTAAAATCTTCATTTGGATCATTAAAACTCTTGAAAATTGATTTTTTAACTTTTTTTTGTCATTTTTTATTTGCCACAAGTTTACACAGTAACTTACATTAGTTAGTAAAACTAACATCAGTTAGATAGTCGTCATTATTCACATTGATATAATCAATGTCAGTTAGATAAAAATCATCAGTTAGCAAATGTAACTATCATCGGTTATATAATCGATGTCAGTCACTATGTTTTTTTTAAAACACATACCCAAGAGCTCTTTTTTCTAAAGTTCACTGTTTCAAACCCAAAAGAGCTTCAAGGATAAAGGACATGCTAACTTTTTTGTTGTAGGACCAAGCTTGACATTGGCTAAAAACATGTTTTAGATCACCTTTTTCATGCTCAAAAATTAATTAGGAACCTTCTTTTGGTGTTTAAAAAAAAATTTAGATGTTTATGGTGAATGTTTTCCAAGTCACAACTAAGACCAAGGGGTCAAATGAACACCACCTCATTTTCCATTTGGGCTTAAAAATGAACTCACCTTTCCAAGTTTTTGTATTTACTTGATTTTTTAAGTTAAATCTTTGTTTGGCAAAAAAATGGGTGTTGCATGTATGCTCTTCTATTTTTCCCCTTTATAGAACCCTTGGAATCAAAAGTGCCATTCTTATTGCAAGTAGCCTAGTCCAAGGATTGAAAATAAAGTCATCTAAATCACTCCCCAAAAACTCGTCAAAGTTTGGGTGACCTTGAAAATGACCCTAAATTCTTTTTATTTTCATGTTTTATTTATTTTTATGTAAACATGGCTTATGAGGGGGACTTAATTACCTCTCATGAGTTATTTAGGAAAGCTTTGACTTGAAGTTTCACCTAGCAACATTGACTTCATTTGGCTCCTAATGGAGTTGTACATGGTATGTAGTGGCACTTTAGACATCACACTACACTGAGCGAACAATAGGATGTAGTGGTTGCAAAAAGGACTAGACCTTTTTACAATAAGCTAAGTGATACGGACCCAAAATATATGCTTTTATTTTGCATTTTTTGGTTTAAAAGTCATTGTAAAATTGATTCCCATTGAACATTTTGAAACTTATTAGATCTTAGACAAATCCCTACTTGCTGCAAAATTATTATTGGTGTAAGGTGCATCTCAAGGTCCATGTCACAATACTATCATTTAATATAAGGTGGGGGGAGTAAAAAACCTACTATATAATGTGTATTTACTTTTGGATGAACACTTAAGATTCTCTTAAATGATGTATATAGATATATTCCAACAATACCAAGAAACCTTGTTAGTTTAAAGTCTAAGATTGATTAATATGTTGAGTTTTGTCCTAGATTAAAGTCTTGTTTGGAGTCAAAACTTGATGTAAACAAATAATTTAAACCAAAACACATGGTCCTCATTCTCATTTGAATAAAGAGGCATTATGTTGCTCGCATGAGACCATCAATTTGCCTTGTTCAAATTTCATCAAAAGCCTGGGAGTCATATCATCCACTTTGGCATAGTTATGCTACCCAATTGATTCTAGAGCTTTAACAAAGTTGTTTAAGTCCTTCACTTATAATCTAAATTTAAAATTGCACCTTTAAAAGTTCATAGGGTTGATGTGTTAAGTGGGTTCTCCATTTTCATTAAACTTGAGGGAACTTAGGTTCAATTTCCAATTTGGGTTTAAGACCATTTTAGACTCAATATCAATATCACCACTTGATAGACTTAAGCCATTTTGTGCTAAACACTTGCACTTTGAGTCTATGCACCACAATATTTTGAGTTAAGAAAAGTAATGTTAGGCTATCAAAATTGTGGGAAACTATCTTTGCCTTAGATATTTTTAAAAATAAACCTTTTTGTCACACCTTTTGGGTAGTGTAGCATTGTTACCACACCTAAAACATTTCAAATATTATTTCATAGACCCTTTTACGTAAAGTTCAAATTTTTTCCTACTTTTTCAAACCAATTTGAGTGTACTTTTGTGATCTTTTGTCTAGCATATTTATACTATTCACTTTTGCCTAGCTTATTTGTCAAAAGAACTAAGTTTTATACCATTATTTATGAGAAAATAAAATATCTCTAAAGTGCCTTTTGTTTCATACCTTATACCTAGTTGATCAAGTTCATGTCCAAGAATCAAATGCCTAGTGTTTGTTAGAAGTGTTTCAAATATGTTAGATTAAAACTTTAATATATTTCAAAGTATAGCTTTTGACATCATTTGGCCAAGATTCCTAGTGCATGCCTTGTTTGAGCCTAGCTTTTAATGCTACATTTAGCTAAAAGACCTAGCAATTTTTAAATTTTTAGATTAGACTAATTTGAAACACTTTGACCTTAGAGTTTGGCATTTTGATTTTTAATACATTTACTTTCTTATCTTTGTGTTAATAGTGAAATGTTAGATACTTCACACTAACTTATTTTTCTCACAAATCTTTGCATAAACCTTTTGATCTTTTTGACGAATCAAGACCAAGTTAGAACATCATCTATTTTAGATTTTATTCTTTTTAGATTTTGTATAACTCTTTAACCTTTTATCACAAAGCATTGACTATGGATCCTAACATGTATTCCTACACTCATAGTGGACTCATGTACAATCCAAGGATTAGTAATAAAGTTACACAAGAAGAAATGGTGCAAGACCACTATGCGAATAATATTTCTTATGAGATGGATTCTTATCCCTTCTATAATACTCAATCAGAGCCACAAAACCAAGATCCCTTGGATAACTATTTGGTTAACACACCACCTTATTCATAACAAGACCAAGAATAAACAACACAATACCTAGCTATAAAACCATAATGGACAAACTAGTTATTCAACAGTCATATTCTACTAATATAACTTCCACGTATGATCCATTTTGTTTGAGTGACATTTTTTAGAGAAGAAAGATGAGATGTTGGTTAGAGCCATAGAGGTAGGGGCAAGTTCCCAATATACTTCCCCCATTAAAATTTACCAAGTCTAGTAAGAGTGTCCCACAATATCATTTACGATCAATAGGCTTCTTCTCATAATCCTATGGCTCTAGTCCAAACAACGTATCAAGACCCTAATATATCTAATCAAGATAAAAACATCATGGAAGATCAT
The DNA here is from genome assembly GCA_037957365.1 of Torreya grandis. Taxonomy (NCBI): domain Eukaryota; kingdom Viridiplantae; phylum Streptophyta; class Pinopsida; order Cupressales; family Taxaceae; genus Torreya; species Torreya grandis. The sequence continues at coordinate 5,015,071 of JARHVA010000129.1, forward strand.
TTTAACCAAATACAGGTAGCATATCAAACCTACCTAAATCTATCACGTAATTTCAATCATATGAGCATGGTAGGTAAGCCTCTTATTGACTTAGTTCCTTTAATAGGAGTGTTGATAGGTTTAAATGGATAAGTGAATATGATTTCTGACCCATTCATACAAATTGCTTCAATAGATAAATTGATGCATATTCCCGTTATTGAAGAAGTGTCTTCGACCTCTACACAGAATAGTAGACAATGTGAAAACAATGTCCAATCCTAATAAAAGTGGTACTAATGCACAAAAAACTAGCCAACAACATGTGCCTATAGTTAATCCTATGAGTAGATCATCATACCAGGGAATAGGAGTTTCTACATCTCAACCTCAACTAGTTACTTCCTCAACTATACAACCTACATGATTAGGTAATCAAACAATAACTAATATCACACCTCAATGATAGAATGCGATGAATCTTACTCCTACTCAATAAGTAATGAGTGGTATTCCACAATATCAATCACAATCTAGTGTATCAACATAACAGAGGACAAACACATTGCCACCTCAATCAAGCGTAACTAATGTTCTTCCTCACTGGGTAATGAAAAACATACCTCTTTAGTCACAGACTAATATGCCAATCTAAAACCAAATAATGACTAGTCAATGACATGAAAATATTGTTCAGTGATAGATATCAAATCTATAACCTATTTTCACTTCCCCATAGGGTTTTGTGCAATAAGGATGTCCCCATGTTTCTCAAGTACCTACTAGACAATCGTTGGTTCAAAATGTGCCACAAATTTAGAGATAGGGTCTTGGTCCACAAGTTCCCACTCAACAACAAGGTTTGATTAGTTGGTATCATATCCTTTGTCAACCAGAATAGGTACAGTATATTTATATCCCTCTATCCCAACAATAAAATCCTCTAAGTTAAACCTTTATCACCAACCTTAACTAGAATATCACACAACCAAATGTATAATTTTAAGTACATCTTAATCCACATATGCATATTCTTGGTCCATTCCCAAACCAAACCAATATACCCTAATAGGTATTTCCATCATACCCTAGTCAAAGTGTCCCACTTGTGACCTCCAAACCCTCTACCCAAATCAATATTCTCCCTCAAACCAATGTTCCTTCTAGTTTCCTATCCCAAAAATTGTAATAAATGAAGGATGTAATTGCTACCATTTAGGCTGAGAAATAAACTAAAAATTTCAAATTGAATGACATGTGTTACTATCCATTTAACATGGAGTATTTATAGATACCATTTTCTCTAGGATACAAACCATTGAAGTTTGACAAATACAAAGGGAAAGGTGACCCTAAGGCCCATTTGATCGAATTATTTGTCGCATGTCAACCAGTGACATATACCTTTTGTTTTTATTACTAAGGAGCTTGGCTGGACAAGCCTTGGAGTGGTTTTTAAATTTTCCAAAAAATTTAGTAATAAAGTTTGATGATCTTTTTGATAAGTTTGTGCAACACTTTTCCTATAATCTCAAGCATGAGATTTCATTAATGGACTTAACGCAAGCAAATCAAAAGGCTGGTGAGACTTTTGTAAGTTATCTATAGTGATGGATATCCCTTACAAAAATTTTCACCCATAGTTTACTAGATAAATAATTAGATGTTGTGTTTACCAAAAATTTGCATAGTAAAATAGCATATCATCTAGAGTTATAATGTGCACATATTTTCATGGAAATCATTGACAAAGGCTTGTTGATTGAGTGAGTGCTCATCAATAAAGGAGTCATCAATCTTAATTAAACTAATTAAAATCAAGGTACCAATTAGGGAAATATCCAACATCAACATCCCATTTAAATGTAAGCATCACAACTAACACGGGACAATAACCAAGAAAGACCGAAGCAATTCAACCGTAATAAGAATGTTGTGGGAAATAGAGTAACTAAATCCCATCATGTATAAATGGTTAAAACATCATATGTACCACCTTTTTAGATTATTCCTACCCAAAAACCTCTCTAACCAATGTTTCAAGCATAACAACCAAGACCCACATAATAAATACAACAACCTTTACCATTACAATCCCCTCTTCCTAGAACTGTGCCTATATGTCATGTCTTTACTAACCTAGGAGAACCTATTGAGTCTATATTTTACAATATTAATGATGCTAATATAATTATTTGGCCTATACCAAATCATTATCTACAAGGCATTCCTTATCCTGATTGGTACCATGAAAATGAATTCTATGACTATCATTAGGTCAACAAGCATAATCTATGAAGATGTGTCCAAATCAAGCATGTAATTGAAAATATGTTGGATAATGGGGAGATAACATTAGATAATGGTGATTCCACTTCTAATCAAACTCTTGGGAATTATTAAAATCCCTTTCCCTAACATAATAATTAGTAGTAGTAAAATGATCAGCAATAACAACAACAATAGCTAGTTCAGAAAAAAAATCAATAGTATCAAAATCAAAGGATGAACTAGTAAAAGCAAAAAAATTAGTAGCAGAACCCACAACAATATAATAATGTACAAAACCAAGGTCAAAATGGTAATAAACAATAAACCTACCATGTAGTTTCACATGATTACAATAGGGTTGTAAGTCATATTGTAAGGGGTAGTGTTAATACCATCACCATCAATCCTAGACCAAGCACTAATCATCCTAAACCATTTTTAAATAACAACAATCAACCAAATTACATTGATAATCCTTCTTTGACCTGGGAGTCCATGCAGGCAAACTAGAAAACTAGGACTTCCCATTTTAGAACTTATATCGACAACTCATCCTTACCACGTGACCACATACAAGTGCACCAAAAACTGAGACTTATCTTATCTAGTCCCACACCATTCCCAAAATTTATTAGTAATAATGGTCTAGTATGTAATCCTGATTATGCAATCACAACTCAAAGGTCAAAGATTACTATCTTAAGCCCACAACCATCTACCACTTTGCCTGTCATCCAACTAACAATTCATCCTTAGAATAAACCATTCACTACTACCCAAGATAAGAAATTTGATATTATGGAACAATTACAAAAGATACCAGCACTTTTTTCTATTTTAGATCTATTGCAAATGTCAATAATCCATAAGAACATCTTGAATAAGTTTTTAACCCAATCCACTATTACTAGTGACATATCCCCTGATAAATTTCAAGCTTTGGTTGGACACTTATATTGAACCCAATAAGTCATGTCCAACCAAAGCGATGTCTTCCCTTAGGCCACTCCATAATAACTAATTGTACATAGAAGTTTATATAAAGCAACATAAAGTGAAATGTGTCCTTATAGACAATGGAGCAGGCCTCAAGATAGTGTCTCTAAATCTCATCAAGATTCTTAGGTACACAATTATAGATCTTCAGCTAGAAACAATAACCATCAAAGCCTATGATAATCAAGAAATATAATCACAAGGCACCATTAGTTTTCCATTTATCATTGGGCCTTTGACCCATGATACACTTTTCCATGTGCTTAATCTTGAGTCATCATATAATATGCTTCTAGGCAGGCCTTGGTTGCATGAGATTCATGTAGTCCCATCAATGCTACGCCAATGTATCAAGTTTTCCCACTCAAAGATGGAAGTGAATATTCCAAGAGATTTACACCCATATGAATACTAAAAACACCTTGAGGCCAAATTTCAAAGCTATAATTATTAGTATGACATGAATCTAAGTTTTAAGCAGGATAAAGGAAAGGCTATACTTATTGATATTTTACCATATAATTACATAGATCTAATACCTTAGATTCTCTTTCCCATATGTCACCTCCTAAATCTTATAATCATTTCACCATTTAAAATAATGGACCAAGAGAGTATGTGACCCATGATACATTTCATATTTCCAATCTTCCTTAGAATCCAAAAAACTTTAGGTGACCTAAAGTCACTCCACATATGCAATGGAAACAAAAGAACAAAGATAAGGGACCTATCACATTTGTACCAGCATCTAGCCTAGAACCCAACCCTCTTGAAGGGGATAAATCATGGTTATATAATGATAATTAAGTTAATTATTATAAAAGTGCCAAGTATCCTATTCCCAATAGGATCATGGATTGTCACAAATATGAAGGAAGAGACGTTGGACTAAATCAACAATGAATCATCGAGCCAATTTTTATGACTAAGTATGAAAGACCTTATAGACTTGGATTTAAACCACCTGGGGGTGACCCCACATATCTTTTTCAAACTCCATCACTAGTGATTAGTGATGATGATGTTGATAATGAAGTAGAGTTTGATTATAGCCTCACCTATGATGACTAGATGAAACTAATATATTTGATAACAATGTCATTTTTACCCTTACCATGGCTATTCATCACAACCCATTACCATTATATTATCCCCAACTAATAGATTGGGACCAAAAAGAATCCAGTCTATCGATTGATAAGCTTTATAATGATGAGGCATTTTGTGACTTTTTAGGCCTTAGAGACAACATTCCATTAGGAGATCACAAATCATGATTCTCAATTAAATTGGATCCTATAGCCTATTTTGGAGAGTGAGTAAACACCCTTAGCCAAAAATAAATAAGTAAAACATTGAGGTCCCAAAGTGAAAACCTCTTTGAGGCACTTTCTGACCAGGGAAAAAGTAAAAATAAAGGCTAGTCTAGTGGTGAAAACCTATTTCAGGTGCCATTAGATGAGGGTGTTCATTATTCTTTGAATTTAGATGAGGAAAAAACTAATGATGAACGTGCCTATGGATCCAAATTTATATTTGAGAAAGAACAAGTATTTGATCAAATTCTTTAAGAATTTCCAATTATTTTTGTCACATGGCCAAATCTCCCATCAAGGGACTTAGATTCATCATGCCTAGGACAAGTTGAAGAGCAAGTCCTAATGGAAGACCCTAACATAATCCAATAGTTCAAGTCATTGCCTACTATCCGAGAAGACGGTTCAACCTTTCTAGTCAAAAATACAATAGAGGTAAATATCGAGACTCCATCAAACCTGAAATGGATAAAATTAGGTGCATCCCTCATTGAGGGGGAACATGACATCTTTAAAACTTTATTAAGAGAATTTGTAGATATCTTTGCATGGGCCTATTCTGACATGCCAAGTTTAGACCCTACCTTGGTTCTACACCACCTTTTAGTTGATCCTAACACCAAACTAGTAAAATAAAAGCTATGCAAGATACATCCTCACATTTTTTTATTAGTAAAGAAAGAGTTGGAAAAACTCTTAGAATTAGGATGTATCTGATCCATTGACTACTTATAATGTATCTCTAATAAGGTACATGTTAGTAAAAAGCCTAAAGGGATCAGAATTTGTACTAATTTTTGAGACATCAACAAATATTTTCCTAAGGATGGTTTTCTATTACCTAATATTTACATGATCATCAACTCCATGGTAGGTTATAAAATGCTTTCACTCATGGATGGCTTTTTAAGATATAACTAGATTAGAATAACATTAGAAGACCAACATAAAACAATGTTCACCACTCCATGGGGAACATTTTGTTAATAGGTAATGCTATTTGGCCTTAAAAATACTAAAACTATATATCAAAGGGCCATGAATATCATATTCCATGATATGATAAATGATATTGTTAAATTCTATGTTGATAACATATTAGGAAAATCCAAAACCAGGGCTGACCATCCAATAGTGTTGCATAAGATATTTGAAAGATTATGGGAGTACAAAGTTAGAATCAATCCAAATAAATGTGTGTTCAGTGTAACTTCAAGAAAATTACTTGGCTTCATCATGTCTCATAGAGGTATTGAAGTCAATATGTCTAAAATCCATGTTATAACTGACATATTACCACTGACTAAATTAAAGCAACTCTATAGTTTGCAAGGTAAGATCTAGTTAATATGATGCTTCATCTCTTAGTTAGTAGAGAAGTTCCATTAATTTACACACCTTTTGAATAAGGGACTTGATTTTCACTAAGATGATCACTTCCAAATAGATTTTTAACAAATCAAAGACTATTTTATTAATCTACCTATTTTATTACCTCATATGCTAGAAAGGCCATTCTTGTTATACCTATCAGCTACCAACCATGCTCTAGGGGCATTCTTGGCTCAACATGATGACAATGGAAAGGAGCATACCATATAATAGCTAAGATATACCTTGGTTACATATGAACATAACTATGTACCCATTGGAAAAGCTTGTCTATCCATGGTCTTTGCAACTCAGAAATTGTGCCATTACATGTTGAATAATAAGACCATGGTCATTTCAAAAGTAGATCCACTCAAATATGTACTATCTAAAATATATTTATAAGGTATAATGGCTAAATAGATTATGCTTCTCAGTGAGTTTTACATACAGTATGTCAATTAGAAGGCAATCAAAGGACAAGCTTTTATAGATCAACTTACAAAAGCACCTCTCATAGACACACAACCACTCACATTTCAATTTATTTACGAATCCATAATGACCATCATTGACACACCCCATGAGGAGTATCCCTATAAGATGTATGCTGATAGTTCATTTATTACACATGGATCAGGGGCAGGTCTATTTTTTATTACACCATAGGGGGATCCAATCCCTAAATCATTCAAAATCATCTTTTCTTGTATAAACAACATGGCTAAGTATGAATCACTTGTTGCAAGACTTTGAAAAGTAGTGAATTAGAACATATCTCATCTCTAATTTTATGGTGATTCTTAGTTAATCATCAATATAGTCACAGATCATTTTTAGACCAAAGATGACAAGATTGTTCTATATAAAGCCATGGTCAACACGCTTAAGCAACAAATTACCAACATTTAGTTTGATCACATACCAAGGGCTAGTAATGGAAATATGGAGGCCATGGTTACTATTGGATCTCTAATTTTCAAAATAGATAAAGCTATAGAGTATTAGTTCCTCATTGAGAATTTGTCAGTACTAGCTCATGAACCTTCAATTGTTGTAATGATTTGTGATATTGTTGGTCCTAATTCTATCTAGTACTCAAACCTTTACAACTACTTACACGACCAAATCCTACCATCTAACCTATCTAAAAAATGAACCAAATCCTTCATTCATCATTCCACTCATTACACTCTACTTGGATCCACCCTTTACCATCATAGTTTTGATGGAACTCTGCTTCATTGTTTAACTTTGGCAGAATCTACACTAGTGTTAAGAGAAGTTCATGAAGGATTATGTGGAGCTCATTATAGTGGGGTAGTCCTATCCAAAATCTCTTGAATATTGGTTATTATTGGCCCACTATGGATGTAGATGCTGTTGCATATGTAAAGAAGTGTGATAAATGTCAATGACATGCTAATCTGATTCATGCCCCAGCCAGAACATTAAAATTGATGTTGACACCATGGTAATTTTCTACATGGGGACTTGACCTCATTGGGAATATCAACCCCACTTCATTTTATGGCCATAAACATATCCTTACCACCACCAAGTATTTCACTAAGTGGGTTGAAGCTATACCCCTCACTTATGTGATTGAAAAGCAAATTTCCAAATTTATCTTCAACAATCTTATTTTATGCTATGGTATCCCATTTAAAATTATATATGATAATGGAAGATCATTCAATAAAAAGGATTTAGATCAGATGTGTACTAAATATAATATCACATAACATTTTTTTACAACATATTACCATCAAGATAATGGCCAAGTTGAGGCATCCAACAAAACTATTGTCAATATTCTCAAAAATATTGTCAATGATGCCGATTATGATTGGCACTTAAAGATATTCCCTACCATTTGGGCATACCATACTAATCATCATACCCCCATAGGAGTCAATCCATACTCACTTATTTATGGTACTAAAGCCAGCCTTCCCATTGAGGCTGAATTTCCTTCACTATGCATCTCTTTCAAGCATGTCATGGATGATCATGACTATTGAGTAGCTCACCTGAAAGAGCTAGACCTACTTGATGAGAAATTCATAGCTTTTCTCAACAATATTCAAGCATATTAGAACTAACTCAAAGGCCACTATAATTTACATGTTAAGTATAAAACATTTGAACTTGGTGTTCTTGTTCTTAAAGAAAACCAAAATAACACTACAGTTGAGAAGAAGCATAAAGAGAAATTCAAACCAAATTGGATAGGGCCTTTCATCATTACTATATATTATGGATCAAGAGCATACAAGCTTACCTCACTAGTTAGAGATGAAATTCTTGAGTTGATGAATATTATTCATCTCAATTTGTACTATGCTTGAGCGCTAAGGTGTATTGTCTATAAGGACCATTTCAGTTATGCCATTTTATCACTATTCTTATTTATACAAATATCATTCTTATCTATCCTCTTAGTTGTATCCACTTTCTACTTCTAACCTATCGGCCTAGTGTGTTCTAGAGCCTAGCCTATTTGACCTTGGTTTTTTCCATTCGTTACACATTTTCAGCATTAACGTATCTAATCAACTTTTATCAATTGGTTCAAGTACTTTAGATTGAGATTGTATTTTTTAGTAGTGTGACAAAAGTTTCAATAGTTGCATCTTTTTTTTGTTATTCCTTTCTTACCACTAGTCTTGATACTAATTATAACCACCTTTGGGAAAATTAGTACGATTGATCTATGCCATTATGTCCCAGTTATAACCACCTATGGGAAAACTAGGGGAAATATTAAGCTTTGGCATACCAACTTGCCACTTCCTATCTCATACTATGAATTTTTACCAACTATGCCTATTTTGTTTGAATTGACTGTTACACTATTCAAATTCCTCTATTGTAAGGGTAGAACTATAGTGACTTGAGGTCTTACTCTGAGACTATGTAGGCAACACTTGATACTTGTTGAGGTTAGCTTAGTCACCCTCTATCCATACTCTCACCATTTTATGAGAAACTTAAGCCACACTCTCACTATTTTTTGAGAAACCTAAGCCACACTCTCACCATTTTGTGAGGAACCTAAGCCACACTCTCACCATTTTATGAGCAACCTAAGCCACGCTCTCACCATTTTTTGAAAAACCTAAGCCATGATCTCTTTATTTTTTGAGTAACCTTAGTTTAAATTCTCTCATCATTTTATGAGATTGAACTATTTAAGTGTCTCTTCATTCCTGATCGAGTTGAGATACTTCAAAAAATTCCAAAAACATTTAAAAAATCATTAAAAAATAACAAAAACATTGATGACTTATTTACCTTAAGGATTCTGGGAACCCTTACTAAGTTACAAGTAAATCACTTTTCATTTAGTTTCCCCATCCTTTTTGGCCTTTTTCTCTCATGCACATACCATTTTACAAGACCATTCCTCTTATTCTATCACATCCATTCTATTTGTTTTCATTAGTTATCACATTCTTCCCATTCCCTGGGAGAACTACATTAGGCCTAAAGTTTTTTATTGGAAATTACATCCATGGAACTATGTAGGTAGCATCTACTTACCTAGTACATATGGAGATAGCTTAGCCACCCCCTTCCTTTTCTTCTATTCCCCCATTTGTTCATTTGTTAAGTTATCACCTATTTTCTAGGGGTAATGTTCATATGCTTTTTATTGCATTGTTTATTTGTTAGTTTCTGCTTATTTTGTTTATTTGTCTATCCATTTGTTTGCTTTCAGCACTATTTCCTTAATTCAATTTATTTTTGTTCATTGGGTAATTCCTTGTCCATACTTACACTTGAATCCATCCATATTCATATTTTTACATTATCATCATGGTTTCTATCATTGGTGCATTATTTTCTATTGAGTATTGGATTATGGGAGTCAATCATTATGCATATTTAAACTAAGTCTTCATGATGTTATACCATGATGCCTACCAACATGTGCTATAAAAAATCTCAACTTCAAGAAGTCTATTCAATAATCATGACTTCTCTTTGACACTAACATCTCAATTCAATCCCAATCATATCCCAAATAGAGTAATTAAACATGAAAGAATTTTAACCTTTATTAGTTCGGATGGGCATCTCCCTAATATTAGGTTATTCCAATTCATCATTACCCTCTATGTTAAGTTATCATCATCCTTGACCAAGTTTATCGTGTTTACCATAACTAGGGTCTAATTATTATAACCACCTATGGGCAAATCATTATACACCATCCAACCTACATTTCTTAATGATTGTAATAGCCTTTGAGAAAATCATTATATTTTCATCACTTTAATTTTTATACCCATATAGTGGCATATTGTTTTCTTGTTTGTCTACCCTAACTGAGGCAATTCCATCTTCTTGATGATTATAATCACCTTTGGGAAAATCATTGCGTTATCATACCATGTTGCCACTATTGGGGTACAATGTTTATAACTGCCTTTAGGAAAATCATTGTACACCATCCCACTTTCATTTTTAATGACTTTGACTACTTTTTTAGTATCATTATGTTTTCACCCCATCATCTTTATTTTCTTTGGTCCCCTCATTTTTCTTCTTTCTTTTTGAGGGACCATTTACCAACCTACTTGTGCCAACCATTCCCTCAAGGGGGAATCATATAGTTAGTTTATCATCATTACAATTGTAGGCATACATGACCTTTTCATTATTTAAGAAGACATTACTATACTTGTATCTTGCAATGCCTTCCAAAATAGGGGAAAATTGTAGACACCTAAATTTGGCCACTGATAACCTCCAACCAGGATTTTGACTATTTCCACCTAAAATGCACAATTTGGCTTAAAAACACTAAAACATGATAAATGATGTGAAATTGACATATTTAAGTGCCAATTTTGGCCAGGGTATCCTTAAATGGGGTAATGCAATTTATGGGACAACTAACTTTGATCAAAATATTCTGAGTCAAAATGCCAATTTTACACTTGGGTGCTCTAGATTGCTCTTTCCTATTAAATCTCTTACACAAGACATATGACTTTATTAATTTTTATTAGTAGCATCCTAAATGGAATAATAGATCTAATGCATCTGACATCACCTTCCAATTCTACTCCAGTCAAATTTTGGACAAATAACAAGGCATTCTAATCAATCTAAGTATTTATACACAAAGTACTTACACATGCTTAAGAGATAATTAACGCAAATCAATGCCTAATTAATAATTCCATGGAAACTTGTTGAATAATTTATTTTGGAAATGAATATTGAATATTTACATCATCAAGTGACCTCATTTCTTGGGAAGACATCTCGAGGCCATAAATGCCACAAATATTAGGATTTATGCCCTCCATGTTTCATCAATGCCTTCCATGACTCGTAATTGCCCCTTTTTTCAATGTCATGATGAGGATAATTATAAAATTAATTCTAAAAATTGAATTAATCCTTAACCATACATCTCAATCTCAAGATAGATGGTTCAGGTTGATTCTAGACATTTGCAAAAATCTATAAATAGGATGCCTTACCACATCATTTATAAGCTTAATTTGTGCAAAGTTATAATGCAAGATTGATTTAAAAAGATTTAAGTAATTAGTGTTACCATGTCAAATTGATTCCAAGCTAAGCCACAAGCCAAAGGTGCCAAGGAGAGATGGAGGTAGCCAAGCTTCCATTAATGAGGACTTCATGAGCATAAACTGAGCAAGCCACTACAACAAGCATCTTGTAGCATCCAAGGAAAGTAAAAGAGGATTTATTTTGCATTTTATTTGTGTTTTATTCATGTTTGTTAGCTAAGCTCTTCCTAGTGTCTAGGCCTAGAGATGTTATGCTAGTTATGGTGTTTATTTCATCTTGTTTTCATTTTGGAACTAACACCATACTAACCATTCTATCTTGAGTCAAATTCTTAGATTCACATTATGTTAAGGCTATTTGGTATGATTCAGGAATAAGGAGAATTAATGAGGCATGGGATGGCTTTATCATGATATATTTTTTATTTATGGCCTATGGATGCCACCTCAAAAAAGGATGTCACACAATGATGTAAATATTATAAAACAATTTCCAATAAAGAAATATTTAATAAGTTCCATGGAATTCTTACTTAAGGTCATAATTTGGTTTAATTTGCCTAAGTAAGATTAAACAATTTTAGTGCAATTCTTTGGAAATTGCTTCACAAATTAATCAAACTAGTCTAAATGTCATATTATTGGGTCAAAATTTGACTATAGTAAAATTAGAAGATAATATTAGTTGCATACAGACCAATATCCTGAAAAGGATGTTGTTGACATAAAATAACACATGCACATGTCATGTGATTCTGAATTAGGGGAATTTAGTGGTTTAGAGTATCAAATTACATTTTTGGCATTTTGGATTTAAATGATTTATGAATAACTAATAATCACTTAAAATGCATTCCCTTGTTTAGGGATACTTTAGCCTAAATGGGAACTTATTTATGACAACTTCAAACCATTTAGTGCATTTTAGTGTTTTTAACCCAAATCATGATGTTTGGTATAAATTAATCTAAAGCTTGGTTAGAGGTCATTGGTGGCCACTTTTAGGTCTCTAAAATAGGCACACCATAATTTGAAAAAGATTTTGGAACTTCACCTTCTTGATCATGCTTATGGTACTGCAAATCATTTTCTATCATCTTTGATAGATCACTTGAATTTTATTCATCCACAACAACAACTTGATCATTTTGCATGGTATTAAATCTACCTTGTTCATCAACCTCATTAGATGTTTTATACCTTTCTACAACTGCTACAAGTTCTTGAGGATTTTCATGATGAATGGAAGTTTTTATGTCATCAAGGAGGTCCTAGAAGTTTTCTTCTTCTTGATCAACATGTATGCATTTTTATTATGACCCAAATTGTTCTTGCATCCCATCTTCTTTTTCATCCTTTAAAGATGAATGGTGTCTCTCCTTACTAAGAGGTGTACCAATGACTACTTATTCCTCTATCTCATGTAAGTCACCTTGATCATATTTTGTCACAACCTGGACTTCCTCACTAACCTCTTCAAGGATAGGCTCTTTCTTAAGGAGTGAAATGGGAGATTTTTGAAAAAACTCCAAAAGAGGGATCTATGTGATAATGTAGTGGATACAAATGTAATGGTAAAAAATGTAGTGGTAAAAATGTAGTATGAAAAAAATTCCGTGAGGATAAAACATAGTAAGGAAAAATGTAGTGGTATTGGTAATGTCACAAAAAAGTTATGAAGATCATAATTGGGACATTTTAGTGATTATCACATTATTTATTTATTTTCTAGTTTATTTTGGTGATAGTAGTTAACATTTCATGGTGTAAAAGTAATGCACTAAATATATAACCAAAATAATAGAGGAAAATGTGATTTTGTGAGTTTAAACCTTTAATTGAAGGTTATGTCATCTTCTACGTGAGCGCATCCTTCACTATGTTTTGTTCCTATGATGTTTTGTTCACATTACATTTTTTCCTTGCTATGTTTTATCCTCACTATGTTTTTCAGATTATGTTTTTTTATTTCTATGTTTTTATGCTACCTTTTTTATGGATGCCCCAAAAGAGAGGTCAGGTCTAGTTGTGTTGTAGATGCCTCAAACTATTCATTCATTTTCCCATCTTTGATAGTCAGCACTTCCTCTCTATTTTGCACATTATCTTGAATATATTTCCATGATGGAAATGCCTTGTGTTATTGAGGAGGGAGGGGTGGTATTTGAACACTTTCTATTTTTTTTTCAACTTCAACACTTTGGTTCATGCTTGAGTCATCTTCTCTTTCCCTTTATTACATTACTTGTTTCCATGTCTGAAACTTGGATTGAAGAGCCTCTTTCACATGTGTTATAGCTTTGGGTATGAATGAGGGTATCTTTAGCTAGGATGTCATTTTTTAAATTGATACCACTAATTAAACTAGATGTTTATTTGTAAGCTCAACTTGTCTAGCAAGGTGAACCTCAAAGTCAAGTATGGTTTGATCGCTATTCTCTTTAAACTGATTGGAAGGTGAATGGCCCTGCACTTTTTATTGAACTAACTTTTAGGAAGGAAAGGTTGAAAGGACTTGTGAGGGAATTGAAGGGTTTTGGCATACATTTTCTTGAGGCTTTTGAGGGATAATTGGAAGCTCAATAAAGACTGAAATGGGTTGGAGTTTAGGACATAAGGTCGATTGTGATGAACTTGGTGTCCCTCATATACTACTAACCTCTCTTCTATGCTTGAAGATAGACCACCAATATCTACCAGATTAACATTAAGACCTAAATAACCCTCTCTCATGAGAAATTCACACTCTTTTTAGACTATTGTAATGAGGTTCTCATGCTCCCAATAATATGCCTAGGAATTTCTTGGCCATAGTTCTTTTATGTGTCAATCTTCACAATGTGTCTTTCATAACCCAATAAGGTTTTCTTGAGGCTTAAATCATATTATTTGGAGGCATGGGTAGGCTGACTAGGAATATTTTGAGGCTATCGAGACTAATTAGGATGATAGGTGGGTTACCAAGAAGGTGAATATGACTCACAAGGAGGGTGATAATTTTGAAAGTAAAGAGGCTCATTGTATGTCTAATAGGGGTTAGTATAAGGTTGATAGGCGTCATAATGGGGTTGATATGGGTCATAGGGTTATTGATAAGGAAGTGTATGATAAAGTTCTGCCCCATATGCAACCATCACTCATCATGAGACACATGAATAATAATGTAAAATATTAATAGAACCTATTATTACCCCTAAGATGATGAACTTGTGACACCTTCTAGAATTAAATATGATTATAAATATGCTACTAAGGTACTTAAAGCTCTCTAAGATGACCAAGTGTTTCAATTGAATTCTCTAATACTTGAATCTGGTTCTACCAGTCATGCCAAAACTATTATCTCTCCAACTTGTACCCTATGAGGAGGTTGTTCAGGCTTACCTCCAAGGTTTAGTAACATGGGAATATCCCAAGGTTATGGGTGACCTATGGGTGGGATAGACCTCTAGGTTATGGGGATAGCTCCCTCGGTACATCACTTATAGCTCAAAATCACTAATACCTACTAATTGGGGTGAAAATGGATATAAGGAATGCATTGAAAGAAACCTATACTACTGGAGGTGATGCACCAATATAATTTTTCCACTCTATTTTCCTTAAAAAACATTAATGGACTAGACTAAAAAAATTACTACTATATCCAAGAGTTTATATGCAACAATGTTTCACATGGAAGCTATATTAGGTGGCTAGAATATTAATGTCATGATAGGAAGGTTTGATCTAAGGCACTTACCAGTCATTACACTTCAAAATAAATCACCAACACTTTTGCACACCATGTGACCTACATATCACACATACTAGCATCTAAGTGAGACAAATACCTGTATTAGGAGAGAAACATGCCACATATGCATATCAACAAGTAAATAACACACTGTAATCCAATGAGAAGCTATAATAGTATATTTATTAGTCTAAGAAGTTTACAAAGTGCAAATCTAGGCAGATTCTCCTCATACCTAGGTGAGGGATGACAACCAAGGCCTTAAGGCCTAAATAAATAGAATAATGAGTTTGGAAAGAAAGGGAAAATGACATTAATTTGATAGGTAAAAGTCATAAATGACCATATCCCACTCCATCATTAGTTACAACAATTATGATAGTCCTTCATACTCCCTCCATATGTTGGTCTCTTGATTGGTGGTATTTAATGGCCCCTTTAGGCATTAAAGTGGAGTGATGGAAGATGGTCTAAGCTTAGTTGATCTCATCAAAGACATGACCATGAAAAAATATGGTCAATGAATTCTCTCTTGGTAGTTATAAGGTTTTAATGAGGTGTAATTATGCCTCTATGAGGCATTAAGTATCCCATCATCTTTTGTGCATGTTGACTAGACTTGAAACTACATCCTCCTCCACTATGATTATGAAGTGAATCTACTAGACTTCATGATTTTAGTTGCAAGGTGGTAATGTGACCTTGAATTTATATCCTATAATGGTAAATTTTAGCAACAAATATTCCTTAAATTCATGAATATTCTAATTTTTGACTTTTATTTTTGGTGATTTTTTAGGGTAGGCAGATGGATCCAAATCATCAAAAATTTAGTAATATAAATTATTTTGGGGGTCAAATCACCAACCATTTATAATAATATCTTAGATTACACTTCAATTCACCACACACACACACACACACACACATATCACTACCTAATATCAAGCAAGGTAACAAGTAGAACTAAAATCGATAAGGCCATGCAATAGGAGGATCACAACACTAAATGATAGCACCAAAATAAAGGACCTAGATGACGACAGCAAACAACAATATTACCAATCATAGGAACCAAAAGATAGCATCAAATGACAATAACTTATGTTAATTATTAATTTAATTTCCAAATGGAAGTGCCAAATAAAAATATTGAATGACAGTGCTAAAAGATGGCATCCACTCTATGATCTTATGATAGAAATAAAAATTATAATGGTGCTATCACCAAATGGTATAACCAAACTATAACATCTATTCTATAACTAGATGATATAACCAAATAATAGAACTAAAGTGTTGCATCCTTAATCATCATGGCATCTGGTAGGAATGGTAAAAAAATAAGCAAATTTTCAATAAAATCAAGCATATTATCTTATTTTAAAGAGCCAATCAAAAATCACACACAATCACAATGCACTCAAAATACAAGTATTTATTTATTTTTAGTTTTTCATAAAACTGACTTTAACTATTCAATAATATTAAAATAATTTTACATGCAAAAATCCCCACTGATATCTCACCAGAAAGAATTAACCAAAATAACATGTCACCCCCTAAAGATTATTTTTATGATGACATGACACCACTCAAAGACATTAATCTAGGTTTTTGATGATAATGATCATGACACTCAAGTGGAAAAAGAGATTTTTGGCTCTCACCAAACACAAAGTTTAACTAAAACCCCTCTAAAAAATCTTCATGAAGGAAGAGAAGTAGATGGACAATTTAAAGGTCCTTTAAGGTGGAATGGGAAATAAAATTTCCATTCATATAACCTATAGAGCCTAAAAATGTTGATGATACTCTAAAAAAATTTAGAAGTACAATATGTTCCTGGAAACTAGGAAATGAAAATAGAATGCAACTAAAGTTGGACACGATTGAGAAACATTATAGAAAAGTATATGTGATAGTGAAGGACCCAGATGGACTAATAAAAAGAACACACAAGTGTAAAAATTAAAAAGAATGAATGCATGTAAGATATGCATGTGAGTATAAAAATGATAAGAAACATCAAAAACATCTTGTTTAGAAAGGGGGACCCATCAAAGCAAATTTTAGAAACATTATGTAGTCCTTTCTAAAGGCCAAATATATACAATTCTCTACTGTATACCACATTCTAAACAAAAGTTAGACCTATTTTTTATTTTTTATAGTATAATATATTATTTCAACATAATGGATGTTTCATAATCACATTGGTCAGATAGTAGTGCTTGGAAAATGGCAAAATGTCTAGCAATGGTTGAGAAGGAAGATTTGAAACAAAAAGTTTAAAATTCATTGTTCATCTCACTTCTCATTGATGATGTCATAATAATTGACAACACATCTTATGTTTGCATATATGTTTATACTTTTGAGAAATATTCAAGGAAACCTCATTTACAAGCAGTTCATAAAATGGTAGAATATTGCAATGTAAAAAATCTTCACAAATTGGTTGTATCTAATTTAAAAGATAAAGTTAGGATGGATGATTATGCAATAGCTAAAAATTTGGTAAGTGTTGGGGATGATGGTACATCATTTATGTAGGGGAATAAAAATTGCTTATGTGTTTATATACAAACAATAGTTTACCCATATATGATTCCAATTTATTGCATGTCTCATTGGATGAATCTTTCAAAAAAAATAATTAGAAATTTTTCTAATGTGTAAAATGTGGAGGAGCTCATTCATGACCTACATGCTTATATGTCAATTAGTATAAAAATATTTTTATAGTTCCAAAAAATTTCAATAGGAGTGACTGATGGTAAGAAATTATTGAGATATGTTGATACAAGATGGATTTTTATGTATGAGCCTGCATGCTGAATTTTTTAAGAATATCTATCATTAGTAGGTTTTATGTACAAATATCATAGAGAAATTGACAAGCCAAAAGATTTGTTTTACCATGTAATATATTAAGAAACACTACTAACATTATGTAGAATTCTCCCAATTCTAAAGAAAATGATTTTTTTAATAAAACATGCTCAAGAGAGATCTATTTATATCATTGACTTCATAAAATTGAGAAAATGAGTATGCCAATATCTAGATATATTATACACTTCAAATGAAAAGTTTGAAGGACCTATTTTTAGTAGTTTGAAATGTTTGACATATTTAAGGAAGCTTGAGATCTATTTTTAATTGAATATTAATGATCATATTTATGTCTTTATTAATATCAAGGAGATACCAATGTACACTTTCTATAGAAGAATTGATCTTGTGGGAGTTGAATGTGAAGAACTATTTGTAACATGTATTCTATATAATACTATTCTATCTAAAACTTGGATGAAGCTAAGTATAATTTCATGAAATTTATAACTGGAAATTAGAGATCATTTTTAAAGGGATGATTTGATGGAGGCTATTACAGTTGTTAATCCCATTTTCTAGAATAGTAATAATAGTCAAAAGTTGATTAGTAATTTATTTCAAAAATGCATGGGTTATCTTGTAAATCATTTTGGTAAATCTGTAGAGGTTAATGGAGTTGAAATAAAATGTATTTTGGGAAAGTATTTACCAACATCTTAGTCAAATAATTTTGGAATTGTAATGGTTGAACAATATCACCTTCTAAGTGAATCAAAAGAAAATGGGGAAATTATATAGCTATGGAAAAAACTTTATCCTAGTAGCATATTGCAGGAAAGCCTAAGTGATATTTTTGATTATATGAGCTTTGTCAAATAATGATTTTGGGTTCAGTGGAAGATGAAAGAGTATTTAGTGCATTATTGTTCATTAATTCAAAAATTCAAAATAGATTAGATAAAAGTTTATAAACCTATTTTAGATTTTATGTTTAACATTATTTTGTGGACATGTTTTATTATGAAAGATATCTAGAAATATGGATTCATCTAACTAAAATAAGAGGCATTATCAATACATCAAAAAATAGAGAGGATGTAAATAATA
The DNA here is from genome assembly GCA_037957365.1 of Torreya grandis. Taxonomy (NCBI): domain Eukaryota; kingdom Viridiplantae; phylum Streptophyta; class Pinopsida; order Cupressales; family Taxaceae; genus Torreya; species Torreya grandis. Next base: position 5,034,246 of record JARHVA010000129.1, read on the forward strand.
AAACTGAATATGGCACTGACATAATAGATGTAAATTTCACTGGTGATGATCAAGTTTATGTAGGATTGTTTCAATTACTAGAGTATTAGTTTTAGATTTATTGAAACTATCATATTCTAAGTTCCAATTTCATATAATTTTTTATATTGTAAAATGTTCCAAATACTAAATTCATCACAATTGTGGATAGTATTATCATTTGAAATATTTGATCCATTCATCACTCAACTTTTCCTTTTATTTAATTGTTTTTTAATTATATTGTCATTTGAAATAACTATAATTTGGTATTGTATCACCATATTAAGAGTTTTAACTTTTAGCTTTAAAATATGAATTTCAAGTCAAATACAATGGTGATAGAACACAACAAGCCTATTGAACAACATGACCAAACTAAAAACAAAAACTTAATCTAAAACAAAGATAATAATTGAAAAAGATGAAAGCTCATCAAATTCAAATTCATGCTTAGTCCAAATCCAAAGGAAAAAACAATTGTAGTTTACAACTAATTTCAATCTTTTGTTTGAATTACATCAACTGAATAAACTCATATTTAATAATAATGACTTTAGAACATTATAAAATTCAAAATCAAATTAATAGTCAATAATAACTCCAAATCCATCACAAAAAATAAATGTAGTCCACATCACTATTTTGTTTGAACAACATCAACTGAATAAAATCATATTCATACTCAAGCTTAGATCCAAATCTATCACAAAAAATAAATGCAGCCCACATCACTATTTTGTTAGAACTACATCAATTGAATAAACTCATATTCATACTCAATCCTAGATTCAAATCCATAAAAAAACAAATGTAGTCCACAACACTATTTTTTTAAACTACATCAATTGAATAAAATCATATTCATACTCAAGCCTAGCTCCAAATCCATCACCAAAAAATAAATGCAGTCCACATCACTATTTTGTTTTAACTACATCAACTGAATAAACTCATATTCATACTCGATCCTAACTCCAAATCCATTAAAAAAATGTAGTCCACATCACTATTTTTTTTGAACTACATCATCTAAATAAACTCATATTCATACTTAATCTAGATCCAAATCCATCACAAAAATAAATGTAGTCCACATAACTATTTTATTTGAACTACATCAACTAAATAAAACTAGAGGAAATAAAAGTGCACCAGTGATATCTCAAATTAGAAATAGTATGAATAATGTATACCTAAAATACTATTATCATAAGGAAAAATTGAACCATTGATTTAAAAAAATGGTCAAAAACATATTCCACATGGAGGCCTCTCTTACGACTATATGAAATGAAACTGAAAAATGAGGAATTTACATATCAAAATTTGAATTTCAAATATAAAAAAAATAGAATTACATATCAGTTCAATTAATTTTCAAGTTTAAATCTGACTCCAAATACTTCTTATCATCATATGTCAACATTGATTTTGGAGTTATAGGGTTTGCATTATGAAATGGAAGAATTGTCAAATTGTGAATCTCTTCTGGAGAGGCACCAAATAAAATCATTATAGAGTCCACATTCAAGGTGAAGCTCTTTTCACTATGGTCATAAGAAGACATTCGCAATTTCAATAACCCAATGTCTATCTCATACTAGGGCATGTACAGTAGGCCATCAAATTTTCATTTAAAAATCCAATCATTGTACGCATCTAGCTATTGTATGATATTCAAAATGTTCAGGATAACAAGTTCTTGAAAGTGTATTTTATTTCCATGGTTTTGGAATTACTATGGGTTGGGGCAAAGGGGGATGAGAAATATATTATATAAAATGTTTAAAATGAGGCTATAGGTTGAATATTTATAGGAAAATGGAAGTGACTAGGTAACCAAATAGTAGACCACCTATATTGGTCACCTAGAAGCATGGCCTGACATCATTGTTCAACACTATTTGCTCAACGTATCATTTGCCATAACCATCTAATGCTTTTCATTTAATGCATGCCAATTGACACCTATAATTTGGTGTAGTCATCCAAAAAAACCATTCATCACATCCATCAAACACAATCATCTGATACATTTTTTTGACACAGCCATCCAACAGTCATTAAGTGTAGCCATTTAGCTAAGTCATTTAACCCAAACATTTGGTGTAACCATTTAGTGCATATGTCTAATTAAAATGTTTAGTGTGGTCATTTAGTTCATATATTTGGTTATATTTTTTGTTTTATCCTTTTATTTATTGTATTTAGTGTCTCTTTTTTATGCACCTAAATAGTTATACAAAAAATAGGAAACTATTTATTTTGCTCCTCCAAAATCATCACAGATTCACCATCACCCATAGAGGTTTCACCATAGATTTGAATTAAATTTTCTTATATTTTACAAATATTTCCAATAGTTTATCCATTATGGACTCTTTAAATTAACCCTATCTCCTAGTAACCCCTATATGCCAACTTTTGTCTCTCCTTATCGACCCAAATAGGCCTACTAGGCCACTAGGCCTAGTAACTTGACTATTTTCTGATTGGGTGGCCATGAAAATTAAAAATAAACCTTAGAGTAGGTGAATTGGTATATTCTAGGATGTAATCAATTTCCCATACCATGACATAGGCCCTTTTAATCAGTATATACCTACAACCTTTTCAAACTAGGTGACTAGGTCACTTACCATTAGCCTTCTTGGACTGCCTATTTGGTGGAGACTTGTAAAAGTGTTTCTAGGGACTATTAGAAATTTATGATATGATAAGATAAAACAAGTCCCAAACCACCCCTCTAATGATTTTAAACTTCTCAAAAAAACCTACACCCTATTCTCTATTCAAATTCTTACAAAAGATAGTTTTTGACAAGTTTGTATAGTATTCATACAAGCCAGTACCATAGATGAGGTCTCTTTTGAGTGTACTAGGTGATTCATTTTTTTATTAGGTAAAACCAGGGTGTTTAAGTTCAAATATATCCATTTTTTCCAAGTTGGGTCTATCTTAGGGTTTAAGTAGTGTTTTAGAAGTCTACCATATTAATGATGGTTCATAAAAATCAAACCTCCAATCTTAAAATTATGGTCATGGATGTTTATTCCATATAATCCCCTAAAACTCCTAAAACTCTTTGGGTCCCACACACCATTTATGTGGAGATATGATTTCAAGTTGGTGAACTTCAAGCTCTCTATAAGCCTTTTGTACATATATGCAGTCTTAACAATGATTCATAGAGGTGGGCCCCAAAAACCCATTCTCTCCTTTATGTATATTGATTTCATAGTGGTTCCTAAATTTTTATTAGATAATTCTCTTTGAGTCCCTCTATCATGGAATATATGAGGACTTGAATGGATTGATCAAGGTGATTACTAAGTGTAATGTAGTTTGAGTTAGGAGTTGAGACTAAATTAAACTTTCCTTTGCATTCTCCTATCTAAAACAACTTTTTTAGGATCTAATTCATCAATATACATCCTTTTATGACATTTAGTTTTTTGGGGATGACTAAGTATTCATTAATATGGTGGTGGTATTTGAGGCCTAAATATTGATTTTAAGCCTAATAGGCTTAAACTACCATTCAGGCCTTGAGTTACTTGTAGGAAATCACTAATGGTTTAAATTACATCATATAATCTCTCCCAATTGGTTTCCATTTTATTTACTTTCCTTCATATTCTGACTCCAACTCTATTTTCATTCTCTCATGGGTCTACCTTAAATGTCACTACCCAGATTGAGTGTTTGATCTACTGGGTTAGAGACACTGCGTGTGTTCTTATTTCCTCACTTACCATTTTATGGGATCTCAAGTCATGTAATATTCCCTTAGGTATTGACAATATTTCTAGCATTTTATCTTCCATCAACATTCTATTCTACACCTTCTTATATGTTGGTTAGGGTTTATGAGCTTATAGGTATATGCAACCGTAACATCTAGTCTAATGCATTCTTGAATCATATTAGTTTCTTATCATTTTAGATACCATGTTACTCCTCTTTCCATTTTTTCCTCATATGTTTCTGATTACCAAAATACCTTTAATCATGCTACTACCCTCAACTGCTAAGCACAAGCCTTCTTATATCTATTTTTAGGCCTAATATGCCTAATAGACCCTAAATATCTCTTTTAAATATCATAATTTAACTAAATAATATGATTAAGGTTAATATTATTAATATGAAAACTTATATACCCTTATTCATCCTTACATTACACTTCTCTACATGGTGTTCATAATTTTGACCTTCTACTAATGACCCTACCTGTAGGTGTCTTAGCTTGTCTGGACTATGAGAGTGGATTCCCTCCTATAATATCATTTTTATTTTATTATAATAATCATATTATTAATAATATTATCTCAACTTTACACAATTTTTAAAACTCTTCCATCTTCGTATTACCGTCTAAGCATGCAAAATATCTCAGATTACAATCATAGCCCTATAACTAGTTTTAGGCCATGTGTGTTCTCCTCAATTTAAAATGGGTAAACCATTCACTATCAAATAAGGATTTAAAAATCAAGTTAAAAAATAATTCTCCACCTTTACATTTCACTTCCCTACAAATGATTCATAATACCCATGCTTTTATATGTGATCCTACCTATGTGTGGTGACTAGGTATGCATGTGTTATAGGTGCAAAGAACCCTTTTCTTGGTACTTTGAATTATTAATTTTATGTAAAAATAATTTAAGAGTGTTCCTTTAATATAATTAACACTTTTTAAACTCTTATTAGACCACACTTCTCACTCATTCATCTTTTTTTCTCATGATTGCCTATATATAGGCTTGTGTGTATGACTTTTCCTCATATTAAAACCCTTTGTAAATTACTAAACATTATTTGAAATTTTATTGTATATTGAGTGATTATAATATTTATTAGGCCATATTAATGATTTTATTACTTTCAATAACTTCTCTCAATACTCCACCAAATGGCATCTTCCTCACATGCTCTTAAGTTGACTGTATACACTATGTTTAGGTTTCTTGTCTGTGTGTGACCACTTGAGGGGCAAAATTTGATGCTTTAATATCCTCATGGGTTATCTTAAAAAAAATTGGAATTTTACTACTCATTCCAACCTTTTTAACTCTTCAAAACCTCATCATTCCATTAGGGTTCTTCCAACCTTACAATCACAATATTATTTCCATTGGGGTCTTGATTGAGTTGTCACTTTAGTGGTTGAGAGTTTTGATCCATGTTTACCCTCGTCTCTTCGTCTCCATTTAATTTTATATTCCTTTATTACTATTTAATCTTCCTTAATATCTTCCTCAATCAACACTTCATCTCCTTGTCTTGCATAAAGGCCTATAGGTACCTAAATGAAGAGTAGTCTCTCAAGGGCTTAGAGATGAGAATAGGCCTGATTAGGGGGATGTGAGTAATAGATAGTGAGGGAAATGGGTAGTATAATGAATAAAACATAGGATTTTTGTGTATAATTTAATTCAAATTAATGACTTTATATATTTACCCTACCCTTCACTTGCCAAGGAGGTCACACATCACTCATAACAGTCACCATAGAGTAGGACTTAAAGGGTTGATTGGCTTGATGGTGGATTAGTGGAGTGCTTGTACAAAACAAAGAGGAAATTTAAGTGGTATTAAATTTACTTACCACTCATTCAAACATAAAATACCATCAAACACTTCCATCTTATGCACCAAAGACTGTAACATGAGAAACTCTATTTATAATTTGTAATTGGAGGAAACATATAGATTTGTTTACTCTCACATCCTCACACATGTGAAAAAAGGTTGGATAGTGATGAATATATACCTTAATGAATAATTAAATCACCATCAATCATTTATTTTAAAAAATACTTCAAGGATACAATAAAATTGATGCCACTTTAGCCCCTTGCATAGATGAAGAAGACTATTTGAGTGCCCAGATTATTAATAGTTGTTAATAAATCATAGGACATAAAAATTTAGACAAATTAAAATAATGGGAATTTAAATATACCCCCTTATTCTACCCAAAGTCTTACGTTCTCATTTTATCTTTCTTGTATGGAATGATGAAAAACCTAAAATCTTGTTTGGACTACCAAAGAGCTCAGTGTAGAAAGAGAAATAGTTTTTGACCTTTATGTGTTTGAAACTCATGGATCCCTTCACATAATTCCTATAATAATTCCCATATACAAATTCTTAAATTTATATATCCATATCCATACTATACATATCTGTAAAGTATAGAAACTCTTACAAAACAACTAATTTATCTTCATTTTCTCATGGTTTAGACTCTAAAATTACATTATAGGATGGGAAGAGTGAAAAGGAAGAAAAACCACATTTCAAACCTGGTGGTATAGTTGGGGTAAGATTAAGGGTCATACTTTCCCATGTGTGGGACCAATTTGGTGAGAGAGGAATGAATTTAACTCCAATAAGACCTTTATGGATATACAACCACCTAGTCATGACTATAAGATGAAAATGGGACCCTTTTGAAACCTTTATAATGAAATTTTTATCAAAACATTTCCCCCTTTTAAAAGGTTTACAATTCAAATAAACTCATATTAGAGATTTTAGGGTCTTAAAAGGGCTAATCAAGGTCTAATATAGAATTGAATAGAAAGACCATGGAGATTGGATTTGAACACCTTACTAGGATTCACATTAGATCCCAAGCATAACTTAGATACTTTTCACTTTTCTTAGCAAGGTCTCTCTCACAAGGAATGCCTTGAAACAAACCTACAACCATGGAATCTAGAAAAATTAGACCTTCCAAACTACCTTAACTTCTGCTAAATATCCTTAATCTTATCAAATAGGAAAAACACCCCTTTCCACAACTTACAAGACATCCTAACATTCTCTCCCTCACTTAATGACTACTATGACCACCTAAACATCACCTAAGGACTTAAGACAACCATGACATATAATGATCTCTACAGTATGTTATAACACAACATGAAACCTTAATCAATTCTAACAAGGTTTAAAATGATACCAAATAAGACATCACCATGTAGAAATATTAGCATGTGCAAAATTGGGTGGGTGTCATGGAAATTTTTGGTTTTAGGGGTTAACATTTGGCCTATGCGACCGAATTGCCAACATGTATCTAATACTCTAATGAGATAAATTAGGCCACATAGTGATTTCACATAATATTATTATGTAATTGAGATCTTTGTTACATGTATGAAATTAATGAAAATCACTTTGATACTTAGAAATGCTTGGTTTTCTTGGATTTATAGTGTTTTTAACTTGTCTTATGACTGATGATAGTGATATGTTTATGATTTAGGAATAATGGAGAGATTTTTATACATGTGAAATAATGTATATATGTGTTTTAGATAAGTTCTAAGTCCATTTTAAATTATAACTTGATTCATATATATATATATATATATATATGAGTCTAATTGGTTAATTTATCATTCCATTGACATGTTATGAAAATGGGTTAACCCTAAAGATAGGTTTATTTTATAAAAATTAATTATTACTAAGAGTGGGTTGGTACTGATAATTCTCAATTGGGGATATTGAATAATTTTGGTGAAACCAACCTATGTATAGTAAAACTAAACTAAGAGTTTGAATATATCTATCTAGGATATTTATTAGGTTTGAAATAAATAATGAGGTTCATCTAGGTATGTAATATGGAAGGGTTGAATCATTATATATCATGCAAATGTGAGAGAATGGTGAATTAGGACCTTGTTTGAGTAATCAATTCATGTGTGGTAAATGTGTATTAATATTTTAATTTTTAAGTACTAAAGACCATATTTTAGTATTTACAATAATACTAGTCATCTAGGAAAATCTACTACTCTTTTTGAATGGTTTTTATATATTGAACTTGAATAGGTTGTATAGTTGATTGTGTAGAAGGAATTTTTATAGGTAGGTTAATTTTCTCTATAACATAATCTTGAATAGGTGTAGTAATTTATTCTATATAAGGATCATAAATAGGTGTAAAAATTGTATCTAGATAATTATGTTAGATAGTTATAGCATCCAATTGTAATGGTGGTGGAGGTGGAGGAATAAATACATTTGGTGTAAGAGGGTACTCATATATAATGCTTGGAATTATAATCACCATGTTGAAATTTATATACTTAACACATTAAATGCACTAATGATGGTATCACATTGATATTTTGTATCCAAGGGCATCATAAGAAAATATTGAATACTCTTTTACTTGGTAATATTATTAATGTATTATGGAGTATAAACAATTGTAGAGCCTACCGTAAGAGGTAGAATAATGTGTCATAGTTAATTATGTATTTTTCCATCAAATCCATTGACTATCTTGGTTATTTTTGTCAAATTCTATTATGTGTATCCAAGAGAATGTAAAGGTGACAATGTAAAAGCATTCTCAATGGAACCATTATCTATCATGACACTATGAATGGGTTGTGATCTCATGAAAATAGTGAATTAAAATATATATTATCACCCATAATCACACTATCATAAAATGTAATTGTGGGTCTTCATTCTATGACACATGTCATTGTCCTAATAATATTATCCAAGGGGTGATCATATGTAGAAGGATAAATATGTGCATTGTATGTATAATTCATCTTAGAATTATCATTGGTTTCTACTACCTTGTGATTTTTGAGAGGATTAGAAAATATTTTTAACTTGTCATTTCCATTAGTTTGTGGTCTTGAATCCTATAGAGTTTGCTAAGCTCAATAGAATTTTCATCAATGAGATCTTGTATTTTATGGCTTATCATGTAGCATTGGTTTATAGAATGTCCTAAATTTTTTTTATAATCATAATATGCATCATTTTCATATCCCTTTGTAAATTTTCATCTCATATCAAACTATAGTGGTAGAGGGAGAGATATGATGTTGCATTCAAGTAACTTTTGAAATAACACCTGAGGAGGTTGAGGTAATCATGAAATTATCACCTTTGGTGGGGTGGCTAAGATAAGTAAATTTATAGGATATGATAGTAGGTTAACTATCATTTTGGATCCATTATTATTATCATTTGATTTAACCTTGGTATCTTGGTTTACTTTGAAAATTAGAAGTTGAATTATTTTTAGTGGCAAACACATACTTGATTTTGTTCAAATCTATGAACTTTACTTATTGGTCTCTAATTATGACATAAATCATCAAAATAATTACATTTATTGAATAAAATAGACTCAAGGAGTGATGTGTAAAAACTCAAATTTGGTATAAGCCTTATTTGACAGTGATTTTAGGTAGATTTTCATGTATATATTTCAAACTATAAAGTTAGTACTTAATAACACATCTATTTTGATATTTTGATTGTCTTAAGGATTCTATTTAGATAAATGACACATGTTTCTTAATATTTAGTGTTTTTTGATACATTACAGTGATCTTCATCCCTTACTTTCATACTAGAGTCTTTTTGGTCCTTGGTTCAATTCTGCCATTCATGCCCAATGTTGACTATTGATACTCATCGAAGATGACAGAAGTGAACTGGGAATATTTTTTAATTTATTGGACATGTTTTAATTTATTTTTAGTCATATTTTCATGCAACTTGATCCTTAATTCAAATTTATAGGCTCCTATATATACAAAGTCAATGTAAGGTATTTTAGGAGAAACACTTTCCATTATCAAGAGATAGACAAGTTTACATATTGTAGCTATTGAATTATTATAGATAAATTTAAATTTTGAAAAGGTTAAATTACATATGCGTTCTTGCATCAAGGTAAATAAATGATAAACAAAATTTAGGATTGCATTCATAATTATACACATGCACATTAATGGGAGAACTACATTCGAATTTGAGCCTTCTTCAGAGTATTGGAAATGTAGTGCAACACTTATCAGTCAATAGATATTGACTAAGGTTATTTGAAATCAACCCTTTATCCAAAAATCCCCATTTTATATCCTATTTATAGTGTAGAATTAGGGTTTTGATCATGTAGGTTTATATGTGCAATTTCATAAGTGATTAAAGGCATAAATGAACACTATAGACAAAGGGACATCATCCCAAAAGAAAATAATATATTTTTGTATGTAGGGTCAATAATAACCACTTTAATTAAATATTTAATATGAATAATAACCCAACCTATTATAATTTACAAATTCATAATAGGATAGGATGAGATGTATATAGAGAATTTACATAGTCTAGAGATGTAGCATTTAGGCAATCAAAATTAATAATAGTGTGGCAAAATATCTAAGAGCCTTTTTACCTCTTATTTAAAAAATTTATATATTATTATCTTGTATGAATTATCATAGTTTGAATCAGATCATAATTATGTGTGTATATTATATAAATCTAAATTAATCATTATTCTACTAGTTTTTATCCTATTAGGGGTTTTTCAACTAAATTAGTGTAAAACATGGTGCAAGCATGCTTTTCTTGAAGATGAATTGGATCTCATTATAATCTATAATATTGGTCATCCTATATACTATGGTTTTATACCACAATAGATTGTCACTAAATGACTAATTGGAATCCTTTATTGAGTTTAGCAATTTAAGCATAAGGGATATTTTCATTGATGTTGATGGAAAAGTGTGATAGAAATAGATCTTTCAAATTATTTAATTTCCTTATTTATTTTGATGGAATATCATAGAAACATTGGAGTGAATAATTTTTAAGACTTCATGGAAATAGATTAGTCAATAGTTTATCATTGGATGCATAATCCAAGTATGCTAAATAGAAGGATCAGAGGTGTTGCAATACAATATAAGCTTAGGATCTAAAAAACCCATACAAAAATGGTAAGCTTAAATGTATAGGACTAAAACATTATGAAGAAAAGAATGGGAATATGTAGAATGACTAGCTCTATAGGCACTTATATATAATTATAACACCTTGGATTGTAAAGCAAAAACAATCTACTTAAAATATTATACAATGGGAAAGATTGGTGATGTAACATGTGTAGTAATTATATGGTTGACATAGGTTATTTTAAAATAAATAGGAATAATAAGATAAGGGAACCCTTATGTTTCCCCTATACCTTGGGTGAAAAATAAATATGTAACAAAGGGTATAGACATAGGCATAGTAGTAATGGTAGTTTTTTTAACACTTATGGTGGAATTGGTACCTCTAGAAGGTTTATTTATATTATTAAGTAGATCACATTATTCCTAATATTAGATATCTCTATATAATTTTTTTCATCTCTTGTGATAGATAACAATGTATCATGCCTTTAGGAGATTATATCAATAAATCAAGTTAATTATATTTCATCAATATTATTGAATCTATCAAGAAAGTATACATATTCATTTATTTGATTAGCATATATGGTTTTGGTTTCATGAGAAATATCTGATTCAACAATCAAACAAGATCCATAAAGAGGATGAATATAAGGAGGAACAAAGGGAATTGTCCATTCCCTTTGCCCCCTATTATTGACAATAAGTATCTCATATTAGATATTATAGAGGATGAATTAGGAAAGGATTGAGATATTTCATTATTTATTTTTGACTTATTAGTGTATAAATATTTGATCCATGGAGCTACATGCTGGTTACATAATTTACATATCAAAGGGAAGCAATATGTAATAATTAAAGTCATATCTTGAATAAATAAATATAAAATGTATGCATCCATCATATCCATGTGTAATTGTGTATTAGGTAAAATAAAAGATCAATAATGAAAGTCAAATTTATATACAAAAATTTGAAAATATAAAATGGAGGAAGAAACCCTAAGGGCAACCTATGGTTTGGCTATGTTTGAGACAATGTTTAGGGTCACCAATATTTTTACCCTATTTTTTTTTTAATGTGGTATATTAACCCTTTATTAACTATATATTTTTAAAATAAATTCAAATTAAAATATATAGAATAAAGTATAAATCTGAATGTAAAATCTTGAAAGTGATTTGGCACTCTATCTTACTAAATATAGAAAGTACAATAAAATGATAAGATACATAGCTTCACTATATTATGAAATACTAAGTCTAGTTGTAGGTGGTAGGAAGGGTGGAAAAATAAAATGTTAGCCACTTGAATCTAGATCTAGATATTTTTGTGTGCCAAAACAATACTATTAGGCTCAGGGCACTATTGATCAATGATGTATTTCAGATCTAATGATTTCATCTCTATTTAATTTTCTCTATATTTTGATAAATGCAAGTGCACCTATTTATTTATAATATATATGTGTAATATTCATGTCTATTTATATGTATGACTCACATAAATTTTTCTCCTTCACTTAAAACCTTAAGTTCACTTGCAATGATAGAATTAATATTTCAAAATGGGAAGAAATGTAGACTAAGCTTTACCAAACCTCTCCCCATTGAATGGTTGAGTGTTTCCACCCTAATAATTTTAAGAGGGAAGTAAAAATGTATGTCATTCTCCCCATTCGGTGAATGTGTGAATTATTGTTCATTGTATGGAGGCAATCTATAATATATATCTTGATACTTGGAAATTAGAAAGTTTGGTTTGGCTTTTGAGTGCTTCAAACTTGGAAAATATCTGCTCCTAGTGATTGATTGGTAAATTGGGAAGAATATGGTAGTTATTTTTAATTTGTAAGTATTTGAGTATTCTTGGTAACTGTTCTCTATATAATTTCTATAAAAATCATAAGCATGTGCCTATTTTTTATTTATAAGAGACTTTTTAGGCACTTTCTCACTCCAATGACATGTGAAATATATGGGCTAACCCATATAAATGATTTGAATTTTAAATTTCAAATTTTATTGGAAAAATATGAGACCATAAAACTTAGATGTAAGTGTTGAATAGTATGTTTTTAGTATGATGTTACTATACAAGAGATAGAAACATTGATCTAATGATCTCAAGATGTCTGAGTAAGATAAATAACTAGTTTCACATAGACTATGGGATTTCCTATAGGTGAATAATAATAACTTGAGAAGGTTAAAAACATAGAAGGCATATGGATGTTAGAGAATGGTGAATGAGAGTCATGTAAGTATGTACAAGCCATTTAGGGTGAAGGCAAGTCAAAACTGACATTGTTAAGTCTCAAATACTAGATTTTAATTTTTAAAAGGTTTTATATTTTTATGATTATTTTTGTTGATCATATTTATTTACTTTAGACTAATTATACATGTCTTTATTTGACTCATACTACTTTGATTTCTATTTCACTAGGTATTACATTTTTTGTATTTGATGATGACACACACTGATTATGTAGACTATCTTACTTGTTATATGCATTATTATTATTGTTATATATTACATGGTTTGATTTTTTCTTGTTTATTACATTTTTTGACTCTACATCTATTTATTTTTACTTTCATTTTGTGTTACATTTGATTATTTGTTATGTGTGAAACATCAGATTGTCCATTATATGTGTGATGTTATATTTTCATTATGTGTGAAATATTTGATAATATATTGTGTATGTCTCTTTCCTTTTGTGATTGAATGATATTATGTGTGATTTAGTTTTTATGTCATTTTCATGACATTATGTGTGAGTTTGTTTTCTATGGGTGGATAAATTTGGGATTGTCTGCGAAGCTTATTCTATTATGATATATATCATACACTCTTATTATTAATGAATTTCCATTATACATATCATGCACCTTCCACCTATTTGATACTCATTTTATGGATGTTCATTTTTATTCACTACATTTTTCATCACTATATCTCTCTTGACATGACACTTGTATGGTTAGGATGCATGTTTCATACATACACAAATGTTTTTTAATACTATTATGACATTTATCCATATTTTAGTACATGATTTATAATTAGTATATTGTTTTTTTTTTCTAAATATCATGATGCATTTAAATCCTTCTTTTGAGATGAGAAATTTTTAGGCTTCATTCATCATCTCAAAAGGGGGGCATACATAATGGTTTGTCTTAGACTAAACCTTCATAGTCACATAAATTTTATATTTTAGGAATAAATTAATTAATCATGATACATATTTATACATTTTATTATAGGTTTAACTTAGATTATGAAAGGTTTAATAGTATTTTAGAGGCATATGCATTGCATATGTCATAGATTTCACATGATTATGAGATATTTAAAAAATTTATAAGAGTATTTCACAAATTTTAGGACTTGGATTGTTTAGATTATTATAAAGGGGGAATATTCACAACCTATGTTCACAATTTCATATATAACATGATATATTGGCATATGTCATATGGCTTATATTACTCAATTTAATAAATGTAATTAAAACTTGTGTCATTCTCTAATCAATATTACTTAGATTTATTTCAAAAAATAAACATTACTTAGTAATTTCTTATATTGAATCATATAAATTGTATATAGTGGATAATTTAAAAACTTTATCCAAACTCTCATGCATTACTTATAAATTTATTAGATTTGTTGGAACCCTTCATGGATTCTATTTACCCCAATATAGTGAGCTATGTGAAGCTAAATTTATGCATGCCTTAACTTCTAGGCATCTAACTATTTCAAATGAAGATTGGGGTATATTTAGCTCAACTCACATCTTACATGATCATTTTCAAGGGTAATTATCAACCCATTCTCCATTATTTATATAAGACATGTATCCAAAATAAATTTGGTTTTCATGCACACAGGTGTATTAATTCCTTTATATTTCATTTCATATATGTCCAATGTTATTACCTTTCAAATTTACATCATAAGTAAAAATTGATTTATACATATTTCATTGTAGGTTGTATGGATCAATTTGTATAAAATAGTACATAATTGATCACACCCATAATTTTTATCCTTAGTTTTACATTGATTAATGTGAAACACTTAGTATATACTTGAAAACCCCCATCATTATTAACCTTGGGTAATACCTTCTATATTTTTGATCTAACAATTCTAGTATTGGAATAAAAGGGAGGCAAATGTAGAAACTCATATTTTGTATTAGACACTTAAAAATATGTAATTTTATCAACCTTAACCTTATTGACTTATGCTCACATACATAACTCTTATTATTCTTTCCTTGTTATCATTTATCCATTTATGGGCTTGACTTCCCAAATTGCCTTTACTAGTACATAGGATCTTCCTAGTCTCTTCCAAAATAACTTAATATCATTATTAGACTATATTATATCCTTATGTCATTTTTCCTTTTTTTTTACAAGTTTTTACCTCTTAGATAGATCCATATTTTTAGACATGTCCACTTGGGCATAACCGATACTTGCACCCTTTCACATCTAGTTTCCAAAATTTAAATGTTTCAAAAGGGTCATACCATACATTTTTCATGTCATTTTGGAGGAAATTACACAAATATATACCTATATAAACATATCAATCCTAAGCATTTATTTATATGGTGGTTATCTAGCACATATATAACTATTACTAGAAATAAATATGCACATTAAGAGGGTCTATATTAAATCTCCCAAATTATAAAACCACTCAAAAATATAACCTTGAGCTAAGTATGAATACCATTTATAATTTCAAGTCCTAGGATCTTAAGTATTGAAATACATACACAAGATTTTAACTACACACTAGCATTAGACATGATTTCACACACTCAACTAGGTGGGATAACTCTGAAGGATTTGACTTCCCTATTCAAAATACTATATTTGTAATAATCACTTAGTCACAAGGGGTGGATAATTTTATCTAAACCCTTCGCTCTCACCTTTGTCCCAGTTTCATAGTTATATTATAGCACACAATTAGGGTTTGAATCAAGGAGAAGGTAAACAAAGATATTTATGCAGACTTGCAGACATCAAAACACACATGAATCCTCATCAAACATAGGTATAGTAGATAAAACTATCACATATCACCAAAAATATGAAACATAGGTATACACTATAATATATATTACCATGGTAGTGAAACCATCCAAGAAGTGTAAACTTGACCAAGAAGATGCATACTCTATATTTCCATGATTTGAGCACTCGCATGAATTTTTCTAACTAAATTTAATGATTTTATCTCACCAAAAAATTTCATAGACTTGAAACAAGCTAATTTATTTATTTTTCAAGTTTTTTCCATAAATTAAAATCTAATATATTTAATAACTTACACTTAGATTTGTTTGGTAATTATACATCTTAAACAATATAATTTATCCTTTAGTTTTATGATATTAGGGTCATATTAATCTATTTTACCCTATTTTATATTAATTCTAACTCTAAACAAGATAAAAACTATGTGTAATTAATTCATATTATTATGTATTATAATGAATTATAAATTTGGATGTAGAGGATTAGATCTAATTTGATAATTACACTTGTTAATATGAAAATTACTAAAGAGGATGAGATAAGTAGTGGTTATGTTCTTTTTAGAAGACTAAGACTAAAAATAGATGGTAGGAAGGATGGAAAACTATACTTCAACCCATTCATATTATGATTTTTGACCTTTGTTTATTCCCATATAGATTTATATAAACTTAGGTTGATACCATTAAATGTTATGTTTTTAGTCTAATAATTATATATCTATGGATTTTACCTCTATATTATGATACATGTAGGTGTGACTATTTTTATTTTAGCTCTATGTGGAATCCCAATTTCTAATTATATGCAAAACTCACCAAAAAATGTATTCCTCACTTAAAACCCTAGATTCACTTACAATGATATAATTAGACCTACAAAAGAGGAAGAAAGGTGGGTTGAGTTTATCCTATCCACTACCCATTGAATGGTTGAGTGTTGCCTACATATCCAATACTCTAAAGAGTCAATTCAACTACATTTAGTTCACCCTATTAGGTGAATATGTGTATTATTGATCCTTGAATGTATATAACCTAAAATTTATATTTATATAATTGTAACATGAAAACTTTGGCTTGGGATTGAGGTGCTTCAAAATTTTATAAAACCTTTTCCTTATGATTGATTGGTAAATTAGGAAGAATAAGGTAGTGCCTCTAAATGTGTAAATATTAGAGTGTGATTGATATCTTCTTATAAGATAGGTAAGAGTCTTACATATATTTTGTATTTATATGACACTTTTTGGGTAATTTATCACACCATCAACATGTTAGATGGATGGGTCAACCCATAAGAATAATTTTAATTTTAAATGTGATTGTTGTTTGTCATGGGATGAAACCATCAGACTTAGGTGTTATCATCAAATGGTGTGTTTTAAGTCTAACATTACTTCTTAGGAGATATAAACACTAATATAATGATTTGGATATGTCTAAGTAGGATAAATAACTAGTTTGACATAGACGAGGGGAATTTTCATAGGTGACTAATACAAAATAGAGATGATCAAAAAAATGGAGAGGATGTAGATGTCATTCAATGTCAAATAAGAGTCATATATATTCATAATTCATGTATGTTAAATTAAATTCAAAATTGATAAGACCAAGTATCTAATACCATATTTTACTATCTACAATATCCTCCATTTATTCTAGTATTGAAATGTAATATAAATACTATAATATAAATATAAATAGATGTGCCTGAGTGTGGAAAACACACTTTGTCTTTGGGAAAAGGATAAAAATATGTAACTTACTCAAAATAAAACTACAATGAAAATTTAGTAGTCAATTTCCATAGAATGAAATATAACAATGCATAAATTGAAACTTGAAACTTAATAACAAGGAAGGATTACTCATGTGAGTAAACCATATTTCCCTATAATTTTTGGATATGATGTTTCCTTGTTGAATTTATTATATAATTAGGGTGATCATGACCCAAATTTATGTAACTAAAGTAAGGCCATGGGTTTGGAATACAAATTCCTCCAACCTTCACGAATAGAAAGTAGTTCCAAGGTTATTGAGCATCATTGAAACTCAACCAAAATAACTCATATTGTTATTCATAAAACCCCAAGATGGAAGGTGGAATCCACATATTGGTCTCACTATGAATAATTCCAAGGCCATTATGCATTTTTTAACCTCAACCACATTACCTCAAAAAACATGAATCATCTATTTTATATGGACATCTATATTCAAGGTTGATCACTTCTAACTACCATCAAATATGTTTACATATTAAATAACTAAAATAATTTGTATGGGATTTAACATTTAATTCCCCTTGAATCAATTCCAATTAATAGCTATAATAGAAATAACATAACTTTCCCCTAATCTGATACAATTGATGTTTACATGATATAGAATGTTATGCATCTATATGTTATTTGTTTTGGGTATGATGATTTATTTACTAAAATGCTAAAAATAAGTGTATATACATTACATATGGCCTAAAATTTATATGAATATGTGAATATTTTGAAAACTATTAGCTATGTTCCTATAAATTTGTGTATAACTACATGGCATATGCACTCAAGTGTATGTGAATATGTACTTGTGTCCTTGTAATTTGAGTACATATGTATTACATATGCCCAAAAAATGTGTTTGAAATATATAAATATTTATCCCAATCTGATATCTAAACCACTCTAAAATATTGTAATCCTATATTTTATCCCAAAATCTAATTTTCTTGCTTGTGTAGGCTTAAGTCCCTATGACAAGCACACTAATATGCCCCACTTTTGAGATGAGGGATTATCATATGAGTCACTCATCTCAAAATAAATATTTAATTTTATCCTGTATAAAAATATAATCATGTAGGAACATGTCAACATATGGAAAATATGTCATCATAGTAATGTATGTGTCATCAAGCATATATGAAACATATTTTATGCAAGGCATACAAATGTCATGTCAATATATATAGCAATTAGGCACACAATAGAAACAATCACTAATAGATACATTGAATAAGACTACATAATAAAAATTACATGATATGAATCATGCCACCACACAAATGGGGAGAAGCATGACATGGAGTACGACACCTAAAAAATTGGAAAACTAATAAAGCTCAAAAATCATAACATATTCAAGATACAATGTCATGGCCAAGATGCACACAATAGAAGTAAATGTAATATCACTCAATGTCACATATAAGGCCAAGGGATACAAATGGGACATGAATATGTTACAAAAAAATAAGGTCAAGGGACCAAAAATAATGGATAGAAATATGACACAAAAAATAAGGAAAATGGTCCAAAAATAAGGGACATAGATATGTCACAACAAACAAGGGAAAGGAGTCAAAAAAAAGGGACATAAAGATGTCACAAAAAAATTCCAAGGGGTTACATACAATAGAAAATAAATTAATAGCCTTTAAAAAAACATCAATGAATCATAGAACAAGTCACACTAGTCTAGCTATCATTTCATGTCAATTCATAACCTGGTATAGTAATATATCCATGCATCACTATATAAATTACAAGTATTATCAAGACATGGGTTGGTGCCTGAAAGTGTATTATAGGTGGTTATAAGTATTTAATAAACACTACTCATTTTTGAATTCATATAATCCAATACATGAGTTTTAGGTTGTGAAATTATTGATATATTTGGTGGAATAATGATAGAATAATTGAACTATTTCACAAAATTTATAATGTTTGGTTGTTGGGAGTAACCATGGCTTGATATCTAATCTATGAAAATTAAATTAATCTTGACTAGGTGAAGTGAATTATTCTCAAATAAGTAAGTCTAAAATCTAAGCTAATATGAATATTTACAATGAAAACTAATCTAAGGTGAATTAAATAAAAAATATTCAAAATTAAGGGTACGGTAGAGAAGAAATGTATTGTTGATCTTCATTATTGACATTATGACAAAGTTATAATATCATCCAAATATTCACTTAAAACCAATGTATAACATTAAATGGCATAATCTCAAATCCTAACACACATTAGGCAAACATCTAGGGAAGTGAAAATAATGCAAATGAGAACCAGATTCACTTTAAAGATTTACCCTTGCAAGTAACTAGCATCAAAACATCTACAAGAAGAGTAAAGAAAATGAAATGAACCTAATAAATTTTCAATCAATATAGCATTAGCATAAATTATAGATCTACATTTAAAAGTGCACATTCAAAATTCATAAAAACCATTTAAATCTGATATTTAAACTAGACAAGTGAGAGATAATCCATAATAACAATTCACACAAACAAATGAGACAATCTTCTCAAAACTCTTTGCTTGCATTAATTTCTTCAAAATTAGCACAAATTTTTCTTTCTCAAAACTCCCTCTCCTTTTAAAATTGACAATACCCCTTATATATAAGACTAAGGGAGTATGTTAGTTAATCATGTCCAAAAATATTTGTACAAGTATCAAAGATAATTTTCCTTTTATAAAGTTATAGGATTTTGATATCTCCCAATGGACTTCCCTATAGGTGATGTGCTTTAAAATTTTCACATGACTTTACAAAAAAATATTATATTTTCAAAAATGTACATGTCAAGTTACAAAAGAATATACTTGATTCAACTGATTCAACTTTGAGGCCCTTTTGTTGCTACAATAGTCACCTATTTCGTTTGAAGGATATTCATTGCCCTTTCATGTTGATCATCACTTAACTTTAGATTTACAATAGGATCCATGAAGATTTTATCCTCTTGATCTAATAAGATTATGAAATCTTTATCAGCCTTTTCTAATGCTTCCTTGATGTTCCTAGCCTCTACAATATTCTCTTTTTTAGTAAAGATCATGTCCATAATCTTTGTGTTATCATCTCTTATCTTTTATTGACTCTAATATTTTACTTTATGCATGAATTTGGTGGATCTATGCTTGAAATCATCATTAGTTATTATACCCATCAGGATGAGTGTAGTGGTATCTTTGATTATGCTCCCTAATATATGCTCCATCCTATTTTGAAACTACTTGCCATCCTCAAAAAAATCTTCTAGGGTCTTGGACCATCTGCTCAAGCTTTTGATATTATCCATTAATACTACCATGGCCATATTCAAGTGGGCCAAATTGACTATTTTGAAACTATGTATTTGATCTTATATCAAAATATTGATCAAATCTTTTACTTTATTGCTTAAACTCTACCATTGGTGCACTTGGATCATGGCCACATTACTCTGCTATCCCAATATACCTTACATAGACTTTATTGATTTCAAGGCATTAAACATATAAAATAGATTGGATTTTAACATATCTATCATAGCCTCTAAGATATACAAGATATCTTGATTCACCAAGTTCTTATTTTGATCTTGCATGCTATTGATAGCTACCTATAGCTACTCTATCTATGTTTGCGATAATTCTAAGGGATCCTCTTCAAAGATGGGAACTTTTCTATATTTTTGTCTTCCTACTGGGTTTAAATTGGTTAATGGTTCCACTTTATGGTATGTCATCTCCTCACCACCTACCATGACCATTTTCTCTATTACTCTCTATAGTTTAGTAGTATTTGGATCAAATTTGACTCCTATTGAGGATTGTGTCACCAGAGGAGTTGGGATCTCTACTTGTGTTTCAATTGATTGACCTATAACAACCAATCTTCTCTCCTCTTCCTATTTTAAATCCACAATCCATGGATTCATTTCTTTCTCTAGGGGTATTTTGTTGGTCTTTACCATAGCCCAAGGATTATGCATAGTAGGAACTATTTGTAATTTAGGTCCATAGATGAACCATTCTAGAATAGCTAGACCATAAATGATGTTTTATTCATTAAATAGATTGAATTCACTCAAAGGGGGAGTGAAATTCACTTTGGGTCTCTTAGCTTTGTAAACAATGACTAGCTTAGCCTTCCTCTTGGGGATGTTAATAGGGACTAAGTCCAATACTTCCTTTCCTTTCTCTTCATTGGTTTATTCAACTTGGGCTTCTTCATCATCTAATTCATAAATTTTGGATATCATTCTCAATGTATCCTCCATAAACTCATTGGGGTCCATGGATACCATGTGAATCTACTCTAAAGGTGATCCTTGTTCCTCTACCTTTAATGAAGAAGAAACAACCTCATCAAGTCTTATTTGTTCTAGTCTATGTTTAATTTATGCCCCAAGCCTTTATTCTTCTTGTGGCTGAGCTGATGGAGGTCTAGTAGGTGCACTACTTATCAAATGATATTATTTGGGCCCTAAATACCATTTGTCATCCACCTTTTGGTTCTTCTTAAGTCTAGACTCAGTCCTAAGGTTGTGCTCCTTCAATCTCTTAATGACCTTAAACTATGAATATACCTAGGTGTAAAAGGGGTCAAAGTCTCTAAGCTCATGATCATAAGGTACATTTAACATTACCTTAATTTTCAAATATTATTTAACCTTTAGACGAGGGTCCCACTATCTAAGTCCATCCAACTATAGATTAAAGTATGTCCTATGCCTAGATGTTGCCTCAATGTTATCCCATTAATTTAATATGGTCTTATCAATAGTTATTTGGAATTTGTGAAGTAGTCCCTTTCTTTTATTCTTGAATAAACCATCTACACCATGAAATAGTTGATATGCAACTTCTTGCTCAACTAGCTTGTTAGGGACATGAATAGGTCATCTGAGAGAACTTTGTGTTCCCTCAATCCTTATAATAGTCAATCTAGATATTACCAAATATCACCCATGTATTAAATAGACTTTCTAATCAGTGGGATAATTATTGGCATTGGAATGCTAGTTATGGCCTCATTCAAGGTTGGGTAGACATAGTCAAAAATAAATTAAATGTGGTCTTTGTACTTGAATTTGTAAAATATAGAGTAATATTGGGAGATAGTCTAGGTTCCAATAGGTGACCACTCTTTTTAGTTTGGGATCTTGGTTGTTGGACAAAGGGAATATAAGAGATATGACATCATATAGAATTGAGTTTTCCTTTTGTGCCTAATTTCAAAGATCTATCTAATTAAAGAGATGCTTATTATTTCACCCAGAGGGGAAGTAATATGATTTTCAACCATGAATAGACAATTGGCACCCATACCAGGTCAACATAGGCTATGGTGGCATTTCCACATAAGCTTTCCAACATTTTCATAATCATCCTAATCTTAGGTCTAAATTGGCTAATGAGGATGTTCTTGAAGTCTGAAAAGACCTAGTTCCTAGAGTATAACCACATGTCAAGGGTGTTTTTAAAATTATGCTCCTTGGCCCAGGAATTGAATAAGGATAAGTTAATTTAGGGTTTAGATAACTTATAATATGACTCAAATGCCACAAAAGATATATAAGCAACCTTTTTTAAACTATGTTCATTAATTATTAGGCCCTTATATATTTTAGTTTCTTTGAATATAGGAGAAATAATGTCAATGTAGTGAAGTACCTCAATCTTCACAACTACATAATGAAGGCCCACCATCTATATTGTTACTATATCATCATATAGTCTCTTGGTTGATAGATTTTTCTCCTCTTTCTAGATAATGGCTAGTTGATTCTCGATGATCCAAAACAAATTTGACCAGTTGTTGTCTTTGGTGTTTAAATCATTAACAAAAAATTTTGTCTTTAAACACTCATCCCTTAGCATCTGAGGTCAGATACATCTCCACATCCTCCTTTGAGACACCCTTCTAAGCTTCCATTATTGTGATTTTTTGTCAAATGATTTACTAGTGGATTATAATTCAACTCTTGATTGAATTATCCTTGCACAAATAATAATTCAATAATCCTTGGCTTGATCATAGTGAAAATAGGGACAAACTAGGGATTACATACATTCTTAGGGATATTTGAAGTTCAAGCAAACTTACAAAGAGATTTAATGGTGGTAGGTGATTTGAACTATATGAGATTCATGACTTAGATTTCCTTTGGATAATGTATTTATACCTTTGCCTTCTTAGGTCCAAAATATCTCTAGATGTATTGTGTCTTATTTATATGGTGCCATCAAGTCACATAGCTTATTAAATTTTGAAAAATGGCCATTTATCACTTTTGAGGTATATGTAAACACCTCATGTAATCATAAAAATAGATTAAATGTACTCCATTGATCTTCAAATGAGTATTTTACCTTTGAATTATCATATATCATCGATATTCAAATGATCTTCCTAAAAGTGTGCCATGTGGAATATTTGCAAGATTTTTACACTTGATATGAACACATACCACTATTTAATGCCTTTATGCCACTTGGCAGTTTTTCATTAGACCTCGTCTCATTAAAAAGTCCACACTTAACTCACCATTGATATTGATCTACGAGATTAAATGTTATTTATTGATCTTTGTTTAATTCACTATGGTTATGAAATGTGTCACTATCATATTCATTCTAGGATCATTGAAAAGTTTTCTCTATCATGCACCATTGGATTTTCTTTACATGGATTGATGTGCTCTATCGATCTTAATATAAAATGTCAAAGGTGATTGGTTGTTCTAATTCATTTGTAAGATGCTTGACTTATTGACTTTATTATTTGCCACTAGATCTACTTTGCAAGATCAACGTAAACCATTAATCTGAGTGATTTACTTATTAACTTGGGAAAGGGCCCATGGACCATTGATCTACCATCTGAGCTCTCAAGATATTATGACTTGTCATCCTCACATTCACCTGCTCCAATGGATAATGAGATAAATTAAGGTTTAGGAGACATAAATAATTTAGGGTAAATTTATAGACTAAGGTTTTAATTGTATTTATAAATACAATCAGGGTTTAATTGTATTTATAAATAAAATCAAAACTTTAGGTTAAAACTTTCAAGCTAAGTTTTAAAACATAATAAAGTGTTCGTGTATTTAATTAGTCTCTGTGAGCAATGAAGTAGACTAGGTGAGTTTTGGGAATAGAGAGACTTAGAATAAAGTTTTATACTAAGGTTTTAATTGTGTTAAAAAACACGATTAAAGGTTTATTATAAAATATATACTAAGTTTTAAAATAATATAAAGTTTTCCTGCATAAATTTAATTTAGAATACCTAGGCTAAAATATATTTTAAGGTATAAAACCCTAGGTTTTAACATTATTTACTTGTGAATTAAATCAAACCATTAAAGACTAAAGATTAAAAAAGGGTCAAATTATCATTTGAAGTATGAAACAGTGAACATTATTCACACACTTGAGAATCCATAAAACCTACATCTTGAAAACACATGAAGTAACCATTAGCAACATTAGATAATATAAGAAAAGGATTAAATGAAGACATGCTAGTTAAGCTAAATGAGAACCAGGTGTGGATGATCTTAAAATAAAGAACTTAGATCAAGTAGAATTTTTTAATTTAAAGTAAAAAATTGTATAATTTGAAACAAGGGTCCCTATTTTTTAGAAATGGGGGTATGTTGACCTCAAAAAAAAGTAACTTTTGGGGGAAACATAGAAATATGTTAGAATTTAGATACTCTAATTTAAATTAATAACTAGACAAATCATCCCACATGATCAGGTACTATTGTTAAGATCAAGCCATAATTAAAACAAGTCTTACACATGTAGAATTAGGACCAAACATCAAAACATAGCCATGTTGTGTGTGATTTGATTCCACTTACTAATTACCATGGGATTTAGAGAACAATTTCCATATTCATGACCTTGATCATTAACATTGACTTGTAGCATATTTATATATTCATTAAGAATCATGTTCTAGCTCAGGGAAGGCTTGGTTATTACTTTTCTTCCAAATAGGTGTACATATCTCCAACAGAGATACCTTTGGATCTACTCAAGGCCTTGCCCTACTTCCATATAGACATCCATAGCCTTGATGGATATTACCAGAATCACCTTTGCTTAGAAATATTTTGAATTTTTCAATAAATCTCTTATTTTTGTATTTTTTAGATATGTTTTGCTTTCTAATAGAGTTTAAGAACTAGATTAGCCAGGTTTTAGGATTTGGTCAAATATTTGATCTTTAGACAATCTTCCTTGGTTATAAACTTGGTCTTAGGTAGTTAATTTTATTTAAGTACAAACATGAATTTGTCTTAACAGTTCAAACTTTCATCCTACATAAACAATACTTCTTCAAATCAGACTTAGATCAAGAATAAGGTTTAAGATTTTAGGGAATAATTAATCTAGATACTAGTCCTTACCAGTTTCTCAAAACCATAACATCAAGCTCAAATTTCTAGGGTCCATGATCAACCATTGGTTAAGATTCATACATGCATTTCTTGATTTTTTTTACTTTTGAGCAAATTTTTCATTGGAGCTTGAGGACTGTCTTGAAAATACTTATTAAAAGTAGGGAACAAAACAAAAGAAATAAATAAAAAACAAGCAGACAAACAAGCAAGCAAATAAATATTTACATGCACTATGTATAAATAAGGAGAAAAAAATAAACTAATGTAATCCTATATATACTAATCCTAATTAGTCTTACAGGTTACTCCATGTGAACTTGGGGTGGAGAAACAAATAATTAGTGCTTGCGATTTCCCATTTGTTGGTAATGTAAAATTTGCTCCTTGCAAGTCCTTGATATTGAAGGTGTTGTCTCCTAGCATCTCAATAATCTGATAGGGAGAAATTCATAGGAGAGTGAATTTCACATGCTTTCCCTTAGATTTAGATACTTTATCCCAAAGAATAACTAGGTCTCCTTGTTTAAATACCTTAATTTTAGAACATTTGTCAAACCATCTCTTAATTATGGTTTAATGTCTACTACAATTGGCAAAATCTTCCTCTCTTCCATCCTCCATTTGAATAATGTCAAGTAACCTCAAACTTGCAAACTCCTAATCCTCTTCTATGTACTCTTGCATGAAATTTTAGGTCAATAACTTGAGAGTGATGGGGAATATAGGCTCTTGACCATATACAAGTAGAAATGATGATGCCTTTAGAGCTTTCTTTATTCTTTTTATATTATCCTATATTGCATATTTGAGTAACTTGTGCCACATTATTGGTTTGTCAGTAGTAGACTTGATAACTTTCATCAAATTTTTATTAGTTGACCTAGAGACTCCATTACCTTGAGGGTAATGGTTTGATGAAAACTTGAGAATAATTTTTTTATCATATGCCCACTCAATAATTTTAATTGATGTAAAGGTAGATTCATTATCACAAACTGGAGATATTGGTGTTCTAAATCTTGTACATATGTTCTTTTCTAAGAACTTTATCACATCTTCTATCCTACATTATTTGGTTTCCATTGCTTCTATCTATCTGGTGTAGTAATCAATAGCAGTGAGGACATATTCATGTCCATCTAAAAAATTGGGTTTGATGACTCCCATAAAATCTAATCCCCATTAAGCAAAAAGTTTATCGATCATAACTAGCTTCAATGACATGTATGCTTTAGGTTCAATGACATTCCGTCACATGCCTATGAGCATCTTTGAAGATTATAGGCCAATAATAACTAGCCCTAAGGATCTTATAATCTATTTTCCTTCCAAATGGGTTTCCACTTCCCATATTTTCATGGAAATTACTCAATATTTATGATGATTCCTCTTTAGAAACACATCCAGGTATATTCCTTCATAATGTTTTCTAAAAAGTTATCCATATTTGATCAAGAAATGTGATACCTTGAGCCTTGGAACTCTCCTTTTCTCCCTTTTCAACCCTAGAGGACAAGATCCATTAATTATCAGATGGATAATTGAATCATATAAATCATTATGTTGAAAACTCTATTGCTTCACTTGCATGACACTTAACTTGGGATTGGTGTTAGTAATTAATTGAATTAACCCTTAGCACCTTACTAGTTTGGTAGTCATAATTTCTAGATCATATTCTTAAAGTTCAAAAATCCATTTACCTCTTATTTCCTCTAATTCACATTATCTAAGCATAAGCTTAGTAGTAGGATCTAGTAGTATTATATCCACCTTATTCTTGAGAATATAATGCCTGAATTTCTTTACTATCTTAACTAAAGCACATGGCTACTTGTCAATCATGGAATAGTTTAACTCAATAATTTTAAAAAAAAATTATCATAAATGCAATAATATGTTCGCATGCATCTATATTATAAGTTAGAATGGCTAAATATGTATGGTCATAAGCAAAGGAATAAAGATAAAAGTCTATTGAAAAATCAAGGCTTATCAATATTAGTGCCTAAATTATTGCTTATTTTATGTCCTTGAAAGATTTTTTGGTTTCTTCACTCCATGTGATATTGGTGTCCTTATTCAACATGTCATTTAATGGTCTCACTATTTATACAAAATCAGAAATAAACTTCCTCATAAAGTTGATTTTCCCAAAGAAAGATTTTGATTTTGTTTTGCTATTAGGGGGTTCTATCTTGGATATAACATCTACTCTATCAAGGTCTATAGAAATCCCCTATTTAGTTATAACATGTCCTAATAATTTTCCCTCAGTAACATAGAAAATAATTTTCTTGGGATTGAGAGAAATCCCATACCTTATACACCTTTCAAATACCTATTTCAAGTGCATGATATGATCCTCCCTATTTTTTGAAAACATAATTAATTCATCCATATAAATGATAATGAACTTACCTATCAACCCTTGGGAAGTGTGATCCATAGCTCTCTATAAAGTTGCACCTATATTTATTAGCCCAAAGGGCATCCTTTTATGGGCAAAAGTGCCCCACTTAGTTGTGAATGAAGTCTTTAATCTATATTCCTTGTTCACAAGCACTCGGTTATATCCTAAAAAATCATCAAGAAAAGATATCATTGTAAAACCACTAACAATTTGAATAACTTGGTCAAGAGAAGGCAAAGGACAGTTGTCCCTTTTAAAAGCTCTATTCACATTTTTGAAGTCTACACACAATTTTATTTCCCCATTATTCTTCCTAATTGGTACTAATTTAGCTACCCAAGTGGAGTGTCTAATGGAAAAAACTATCTTTGCATCTAGAATCTTCTTAACCTCCTTGTATATAAAAGGTTCTAGCATAGGGTTAACAGGGCTTTATTTTTGCCTAAAAGGCTTGCAAGCTTCCTTTAATGGTATGGTATGAGTAATGACTCTAGGATAAATATCTTTAAGTCCTCATAAGACCATGATATAACATCTTTGTACTTGGCCAACAACTCTTTAGATTTTATCAACTCATCATTTGTGCAGGTTGTACCAATATTGACTAGCTGGGGTTGACCTTGTCTTCCTAGGTCAACTACATTTCAATCTTTCCCATTCACCTTAGGAAATTTGAAATTTTTAGCTAGTTTATTTGTGTCAAATAATATTTCAAGGGCAATCATGCCCTTGGGAATCTTTTTATCACTTAGTTACACAATTTTGTCATCAATGTTGTCCTTGCCAAGAGTATTTTCATTGACCTCATCAATGATTTGGGACTCAAATACTCCTAAATTATCCATGAAGTATATAATATGTTGGTCATAATTGAATAATTATAAATGTTTAATATTATCAAGGATTGAGGGACATGTAACTAACTCCACAATAAGGCTTCCTAGTTTAGAGTCCTGATTAGGCATGAAATTGACTATAGGTGAGGCTAGCTCATTAACAAGCTTATCTCTCCTCTAGAAATTGAGATAATATTGAAAGTATCAAATCCCTCTATCAATTCCCAAACTCTAAACTTATATTTCTTAAAATATGACAATTTACATTGGTACTTACTTCTAACTTGATTGACTACTATCTTAGAGTCACCATATACTAGCAATTCTTTGACTTTATGATTGATTGAAAATTTTTATCCTAAGATTAGAGCCTCATACTCTACCAAGTTATTAATGCATAAAAACTAAAGTCTATAATAATTACTAAATTCTTTCCCAATGGGATTAATTAGAATAATTCCTACTCTACAACTAGATTTACACCTTGCACCATAAAAAATTAATTTCCATATCCCAAGCATAACATGAGTGTCTTTAGAGTTGCATACCTTAGAAATTTTAAGAGTATAAACTACTAACTTAGAATTCACCATGTTGACCCTTTCATTTAAAACATTGTACTCGATGATCATATGTTTCATCTTGGGTTCCTTTTTGATTTGGATCTAATTTAGCACTCCCTTCCATATAAGCCACATATGTGAATAATCAATAGACATGTAACCATTCAAAGACTTTATCCAATCCCTACTGAGCAACATTCCATAAGCATCAAGAATATCCACCACTTGGATGTTTATAAATTGTTGTATCCTTCGCTCAGTTCTAAGCTACATGTGAACATTCAACAATTATCTAATTACTTTCACCTTATATTTATCTAATTAAGTAACAACCCTATCAGATTTAATTGGAGTTAAATCTAGTTTCTCAAAAATACCTTTAGGTATGATATTAGTAGAATCACATGAATCTAGAAAATAATTATTCAAATTCTTAATAAAAAATTTCATTGTTAGCAAGAAAGGTGGAACATCTTCTTTGTTCTTGTACATATCAACATTGGCATTTGTAGCCTTTGGTGACCTACCAAATTTTTTGGATAAAGATTCATGTAATAGGTCTCTTTGCTTAGTTATTTGATTCAGTTTATGTAATGTGATGTTATCCTTAATCTTCTTCATGTCCTCAACTATATTATACCCACTCATAGTAAAAGTACAAGATGAATTAACATTGTGTATAGAGGTACTTCCCTTTCGAGGCTCATGATTATTTTTAGTTGTAAGATTAGGAGTGTCAAAATTATTTGGTGGATTTTAAGTTATCAATGGTTATTTATGCTCCCTATTTCTTAAAGGATAGGTCTTCATCAAATACTTTTGAAAGGCATGAACCTCTTTAGGAGTCTCTTCAAGCTCATTTTCATCTTGGAATGGGAAGTCAAATATTTCCACCATCAAGGTTGTATCTATATATTTGGATGACCTTGAAGAACTAGACGTACCTAAAAAATTATCTTTGTTAGGTCCACCTATTGAGGTCAACATACCCCCATTTTTTTAAAATAGGGACCCTTGTGCATACTTTGAACCTTAACACTAAAATCTTGATATTCTACACTTTATTATAATTTAGAAATCATCCATGCCTGATGAAATTGGTCATTTTTTCATGGTTTTTATTTAACCTTGTGTAATCTTGCTAATAGTTTACCCTCATGTCTTAAGTTATAGGTTTCAGGGAAATCTTATTAATGGATCATACTAGGATGTTCACAGTCTTACCCTCATTCAGTATTTTACTAGACTTTGGTCTATAAGATATTACAATTAGATTCATATGTTAGAACCCTCCTTCAAAAAACCTTATCTTAGACCCTTGGTTCAGATTCAAATTTAGTAGGAGCAAATTTGGTACGAATATTTTAAAATTTTCTTTATACCTAAATCTAATTTATGCTAAGTCTTGGTCATGTTTTTTTAACATGACTAAAATTTAGACTAAAATCATGCTTGGTCCATTTATGTTTTCCCCCTTTTTGTTCCCTTTATTTTAATAAAGTCTAACATTCATATGTGCAAGATCCTTTATTTTCTTAGTTTGACCATATCGTATCACATGGTTATTTTGTTACATACTTAGTTTTAAGTCTTATTCCAAAGGCCCCATTCATATTTATTAACATGATTGAGACCTTAGTCTTAAAAAATTATCCTAAGTTATTATGTCGACCTGAGCCCTGACTTAAGCATCTTGTCTCCTTATAGGATCAATGACTCTCCCTTCATTATATAAGATGACTGGATGGAATGAGGGAGTATTGATAGATCTAAATCCATGCTCCATTGAACTAATCCTATGTGAGCCCCCATATCATGATCAATGATATGTTCTTAAGTAGGACTGAAGATGGAATGGTGTGTGATCATAATTAAGGTTAAAATGTCCCTTTTTATCAAACATAAACTTAGCCTAAGTTTTACCTTAAGGTCTCATTATATTTATTAATACAATAAAACCTTAAGATAAAATTTATGCTACAACTTTAATATTCAAAAAAGATCCAATCATGTGTAATTATCTAGGATCATGATTGACAACCTATGGATACTCATGCAAACCAATCTAATGGAGTGAACATGGCATTAAAATGTCAAAGGCTTAAGGAACCTTGTGAGGATGACAAATGTCACCATCTTGAGAACCCAGATCTAGATCAATGCTCTATAGACCCTCTCTAGAGTCAAATAAAGTCAAAATCTTAGGAGTCCCATGGAGTCTCCACATGTAACTCTCATGTTTGAGCTCAGTATTATAATTTTCCCATGCATTAATACTTAGACTCAGCCTAAGTTTTATTGTATTTTATTAATACAATGAAACCTTAGGTTATGATTATAGTATTCAAAGGGAACCATTTTATTATGATTTTATGCTTAGGCCTCTAACTCAGTCTAATTTTCATATGCATTGATCTATGAGCTAACTTGATCCTCTTCATGATTGCAGGGACCAATTGTATACATGAGCTTAGATCTTAATCAATGGTTTGTGTTTGGTTAGGACCAATGATCAGATGGAGAATGTTAAATCCATGATTTATGTACCTTTGAACTTCATGAAATTAAATTTGATGCTCTCATGAACATCATTTGACACCCTCAAGTCCATCATTGACATCCACAAGGCTATCAAATTAAAAAACATCAATTCTTTTTCTTAGACATAAGGATATGCTTCAAAATGTTGCTAAAAGCTTAATACTTACATTGCAATTCAATGGGACCCCTACTTTTTTAGGAAATAAAAACTTAGGGTATTTGAAATTTAATAATAGAATGATATTGTGGTTTAATATTTGAATCAATAGACTTAATCTAAGTATTTATCTTATGGTTCCAATTGTATTTGTTAACACAATAAACCTTAGGCCAAAGACTTGTATTATATTAACTAGAAATCCCTATGCCACAAAAATTAGCTTAAACAGATTATTAACCTATTTTTTTTACATATTTATCAACACTATAAAACCCTAGGTTAAAGACTTACACTAAGTCTACTTATTATTTGAATCCCTTTTATATGTGTTCTAAAAACTTAACTTAAAATATTTTAGCCTAAATATTATGGCATGTTTATTAAATTGAAATAAACTATAGCCTAAAGTATATAACCTAAGTCCCTTCCTATATCCCATTGCTAATTAAAGTGTGTTCACTTTGTAAGATCAATGACATATGCTTCATCACAAAGATTAATCAAACAAAGAAAAAAAAATCCAACATATCTAAAGCCTTTGATCTATTGGACCAATGACATACATCTACTTGGATAATGATGGATGATCCATGCTTAATCATGGGGGATGATCAGATGGAGTGAAATCAACATAGACTATTCAATGAGACCCTGAAGGCCCATAGGATTGGCACATGGTGAGCATGCATTCACTAACAGACTATAGAGCCTAAAAGGCCTATGAAGGTGCCAAGCAACATAATTATGGGGTATGATATAAAACAACCAATGATGTGCAACCCTGGGGATAATGATCAATGGTCCACATTAATCTATGAGAAAATATCTAATGGCACAAAGTAAAATAAGGATTTCAAAGATAATGGCTAGTTCCTTTAAGGCATCTATAAAACATGCCATGAAAGTTTCCAAATTCATGCAAAGTAGGTGCCACACAAACATAAAATGACAAAATTAAATATTGTGTGAGCACAAAAGGGAAAAGGTATAAAGGATGGGGTATAAATCAAATCTAAGGCATGAATTCACCAAAATTCCAAGATATCATCACCATCAAAGCTGAAAATAAGCCCTAGTCTCCATATAAAAAGCCCTAATTAGAGCTCTAATCAATCACAGTCAAGTTATGAAGACTATTATTTGAGAAAGAAAAAACTAATCTAGAAGCTAATTAAAGACCATTGGTGATCACTTTTCAAGCCTCATGGTCATGGAAGCTCAAAGGAAATAATAAAGGGATGACATAGAGCTATACTTGACTTCAGATAATGAGGGAAGGGCCTTTAAGGATACTAACTTTGATGTTGTGGCATTAAACACTAGAAATAGGAACTATTTTGAGATCATTTGGACTATTTAAAAGATGTAATCCATCAAAAGGGAGGAATAGAATAATTCTATGATCCTCTACAAATATAACAACCTAGTATCCATCTAGATGACTAGTCTCCATTATGCTACTATAAAACCTGAGGTATTACATTGCATCGATGTTATTTCCCCCATTTTCATTGATTGTAAAGTTAAGAAATATTGGATATTTCATTAACATACTTTCAAAAAGGTAGAATATATTTCCCCCCTCACATTTGAGAACTATTAAAAGATAGGCAAGCTCCAAACAAACTTCCCTACAATTAGAGCATGGACTAGTAAGAATGAGTTGAACACTATTCTTTCCCTATGGATACTTACTGGAACCCATGTAATCCAATACCCTACTAGGAAGATCCCAATTTCATAATTTAGGGAAGGGATCAAAATAATCATGACCTTGCTGAATAGGTTATCTAGAGCACCTTCCACTACACATGTTAATAAGATCTAGGTGCCCTATGTATACTTCATGGTAGAGAAGGGACTCACATCCCTAATTGGTGAGATGATTAACATTTATTTGAAAAAATAGTTCACAAACATCAAGAAGAAAACCAATAACCACTTTTTCATGATGTCCTATCTTCTATATTCCCTCTTGGCAACCACCAAGATCCCATACATAAATAATTGGCCACCTAATAGGAGACACATTGTTTCTCATCACTATTCCAAGTTACACATATTTAAGTATTGACATAACATACAATTCATTTTTGATTATATATATCCTGATTTAGTAGAATCTATTATAGGGATTCCCATGGGTAGGGTTGGCCCTCTGGTCAAAAAGTATGTAGTTTTAATGGGGGACATCTAGTTGTATCTAAATTATATGATGATAAGAATAGAATGGACACTAGTTCAACCCATCAAACTACTAGTCTATGTGTCAATCATATTGGCAAAAAAGAGATTACATACCAATTTTTCAATGGTATAGATGGTGTGTGAAAGAAGTAAAGGAAAGGACTCTTTCACCCCTTCCATTTAACCATCAACATAACTATGCTAAAAAATTAGGAACATGTGAGTGTCATCTCTAAGCAAAGAGACTCCTTCAACTTACAATTAGATGATTTGAAGTAATGGTTCCTTCATAATAGGGTCACTAAAAATTTGAAGTCAAAAACCATGAATTACCCCTATGAACATAGGCTTGGTGTTTATGACATGATGTACATTATGGCCACAAGTTTCATAGAGGCGTTGGCCAGGTCAAATAAGCATAACATAAAGCTTAAGGCTAGGTTAGCTAGGGATGAGAAGCCTCTTGGTGAGATTTGTTAGATGGGACCCCTATAGTACCACTTATTTCTTAGACCCTCTTCTAGGCCCCCTCTAGAGAAACCACTTCAACAAACCCAAGTATAAGTGGCATAAGGACCTGGGAAAGAGAAATTGGAAGAGAGACCTAGGGAAGGACCATCATCCTCAACTCAGCCTCATAGACTAGAATCCCTAATAGAGTATATTGACATGATTGTATTAGCTCTTGATGAGATAGTGGAAGATGCACTTAAGGTGTTTACTAAGGCATATAGATTAGAGGAAGAAGAACAAGATGAATAAATTTAGGACCAAGCCAAGGAAGTAGATAAGAAAAGTGAAAGTAAATTTCAATAGACTTGGTTATAGTTTCACCCCTTAAAAGGAAGGGTGAGTTGGCATTAGTCTCAGTTACAAAGAAGAAGCCAAGGTTAACCTTCACTCATAATTTGAGTGATTTTGACCTATTTAGTGATTAGAATCACATCCATGGGCCAATGATCCCTAAATGGTTCATTTATGGGAAGATGCAAAAGATTCTAACATTGCAACATTCATGGGCCATGACCTAGATAGTTAACATCACTATCCATGATGAGGTCAAGCCATGGATAGTGTCATTAATGAAGGAAGAAGAGGAAAGGAGGATGACCACCATAGGAGGGTCAATAGAAATTTATATAGACACCCTTAGAGCCTCAAGTAACACATAGATGGAGGTCCAAAAACCTCTAAATATTATAGAGTTAATAGTAAGTTTGTAGTTCAATCTAGAGATAATAGGCTTAGAGAGGGTGAAAACCAAGAAGACTATAGTTGGAAGTGAGGAGTTCATGTTTCAAATAATTGAACCTTTTATGGGCTTAACTCTAGTAAGAGGTCAAGGACCTAGCAAGAATCCAATTCATGAATAAGACATAATTGAACTAGTTGATTCCCACTCAACCCAACTAAAATTACGTATGAAAGGCCTATATAAAAAAATAGAAAGATTACATAAGCAAAAGGAGAATCTTGAGACATAAGTTGTTTTATCAATTCCAAAAGAGATTATGAATATGTTTGAAGCATATTTTTATGAGATGTTTAAATCCTTGAAAGAAATGAAGACAAGGCAGAGTCCTTTAGCTCACTAGGATGAAGTAGCAAAGGGTTTATTAGCCCAATAGCAAAGTTCAAGGGACAAAATGAAAGAGTTAATTAGCATATTGGTTGAGGGATAAATTCTTAGGTTCAGGACCATCAGCCTAGCCCATTTGAATTCAATTATGGGAATAATTGTGGAAAAAATATAGAGTATGAATGCATGGTTAAATACTTTTAGAGGCTCGTAAGGGATGATGAAGACTTGATAGGTAGGATTAAATAGATTTTGGGCACCATGATTATAATCCTACCACACTTATCCCCATGTGCATCATTGGAGATGATGAGTATAAGAATAGGGTCACCTTGGTTATGCAAGAGGTTAGGAGAAAAATTCAAGACCAATCTAGGAATGACAAAAATAGTATCATGGGCATGATTTTGATTGCAAAAGAGAAAATTATTGAGGCAAGGAGTATCAAAGAAGCAATGGCCAAGAAAGATAGAGACTTTGATGACTTGATGGACTAGGAGGATTAGTATCTTTTAAAGCTAGTTATTAACTTAAGGTTAGTTAATGATCAGAATTAGAAAGTCATGAAGATTCTTTAGGAACAATAGGGTAATTTTTCACCATAGGGCCCACCCAGATAGCTAACAATATTCAAATTTGAAAGAAACTTTGTAATATTTAAAAGTGGAATATTCTTTTGTTTGAGTTTGTTAGCACATTTTCCTATAGGTCAATCCACTTTGGAAAATGGAATGTATTCTAGAACTTTGTAAAAAGGAAAGTTGTCCTTATCTCTTATACATTTGTATTCTCATGATTGACTGGTGTATTGCATTAATCTTCTATAAAATTTAATATCACCATTTTTTAAAGAAACAGAGTTCTAGAGAAAAAAACTATTTTGTATACTTAGAGAGATTAATACAAGCAAGGAATACTGAGAAGTTTTTCTTAATTTTCATGTGTCAATTGTTATATGGATTCTCTCTATCTTATATAATTAGATGTCTAAATTTGAATGGTTTTCATTAATTCTTGATATGAATATGTGAATGTAGAGATGTTAATTTGGGATTATGCTAGGTTAATTAAAAGATCTTAGGTTAATTTCATTTTTATTACTTCCCTTGCAGATGTGCTAATGCAATTTACCCATGAAGTAAATCTTTAAATTGAATCTAGTTTCTTATTTGCATTGTTCCATCCTTTCCTTAGATAATTACCAATTACATGGTAATATACGTGATAAAGCTATCCCATGTCATTTATTAGTTTTAATGTATGTCTAGATGTAATTTAAGCTTTGTCATAATATTTGGACTAAAAAATAGAACATCTTCTTTTCGCCCTACCCTTCCTTTTACTTATTTTTGACCAAATCACTCTAGTTTAAACTAAATTTTAAATATTCATTTAGGTTAATCTTTATTTTATAACTTGATCACAAATTCACTAGTAATAACATAGATATCTTGTATTTCCCTAAGTTTGGTCGTGGTTTCTCCCAACCACCAGTCAATATAAATATTGTGGAATAGTTTATTATTCTACCCATATTTCACCATAGGTAACTAGATTACCATAACCTACTCTAATGCTTTTAATTCCTTGAATTCTAAAATGAGAAGTGTTTTTAGACACTAAGAACACCTATGATACATCTAGAGGCACCAATATGAATAAGCTTCCATTGGTGCTAGAAGGAGGACCATCTTTGAGAATTTACAAGATATTTGTTAATTTTGGTGTGTTTTGATCAAATATTGGTGTTATCCTTACATATTTTCACAATTATTTGCTCAAAAGTGTAAATATCATTGATCTTCATGGTCTTTGACCCATATTTGTGCTTCCTTTAGACAAAAATCACGAGTCTTTGAGGATAGATGTGTAATTATAGTAAAGATAGCTTGAGATCAAAAGATCTAAAATATTTGAGGTTAGAATAGTTTATTTTGATCAAATAATGTTGGATATTTTATAGATCTAAGTTTATTTAAGCTTTAACTATAAACATTAATCATAATTACATAATTAGACACATTTTTGTGTTAACTTAGTTGAATATTGACATCCCTCATTATTTTTTACATAAATATTTACAAAATTTGCTTAATGTGCAAGTCTGATCCCTATTCTTTGTAAAGGTTGATTTGACACATCATATTTCAAATAGGATCCAAAGTCTTCAAGATAGAATTACCAATAATAAAAACAAGATCAAATTCAAAAACAAGAGAACCTTTACTGTAACTAGACATCTATAGGAGGGCCAAAGGAGACAAAGGTAGATGTAGACATTCTAAGTCTTTATCGAATTCACCACTCCAAGGTATCCCTACATTCAACTTTAATCAAAGTATGTCTTGGTTAATAATCTCTCATATTAATGTTCAAGGTGAAGTTTTTGATCTTCCTTTCAATCTAAAAAAGTATTTACCAACTTTTAGTCCTAGTGGTATTGTAATAGCATAAGAACATGTTAAATCCTTCAAAGTTCCATTAAAATTACTAGATGTCACTCATGAAGATGTATAATGTAGGTTTTTCCCTTTCACATTTAAGGATGTTGCATATGAATGGCTCCTAAACCTACCTAATAATTGCATTACCACCTAGGATAAATTCAATAAAATTTTCAATGACTAGTTTGGCAAACTCATTAGCCCTTGTGTTTTATACCAATAATTTACCACCCTCAAAAGAAATTCCAATGAAACTATAAGATATTTTAATACTAGGTTCTATATTATGTATAGTAGAACCTTTGAAACTTATAAACCTAATTAGGCATTAGCCTTGGAAATCTACAAAGATGTTCTTGATCCTATGACTTTAGTATTCATAAAGAGAGTTTTAGGTCCTATGAACACACTAGCTTTATCCTATGATGAGGATATGATCATTAATGACCAAATAAAACCTAAAGGTTAGATGGCCTGATTTATTTCCAATGCCAATCCACATATGCCTACCTTGAATATTTTTCCTAATAATAACTAGAATGTGCTTGCTCTCAACCAGCTCCCAAATTTGAACTAATTACCTCTAAGACATGTTGTTCCTAACCAAAATTTTGGGTTCTTGAATCACCCTACTACTAATGGATTTGATTTAAATGATCAAAGGGCCTTATTACCATCCAATGGTACTAATAAAAACTAGGTTCATAATTTAGAAACCCCAAAATTTGAGAACTAACTTCCTTCAACTGCAAAAACAAGTTGGTAATAATGGATAAAATTATATTAGGAATTTCTCTTTCTAAAGGTTCAATATGCCTAATAATAGGTTTAATAATGATAGTTTCCACAATAATAAGAATAATGAACCATATTCTAAAAAGAAGACTATGGATATTAATCTTATTGATATTATTTTGCTTGATTATTGTAGGGTCCATTATACTACTAAGCATGGTGAAATTGATTGCATTGAATTTTGTAAAGCTTTTGAAGCATTTTAAGAAGATTTGGACACTTTTGAGGTAGTACCTAATAAAGACAATGGTATAGGTACTTTAATATTTAATCTTTCTGACCAAAACTTCATGGTGGAAATGTTTGATTTCCCCTTCCAAGAAGACAATGAACTTGATGATGTTCGTAAAGAAGTTCATGCTTTCCAACAATTCTTGAAGAAAACATATCCTCTAAAGAATAGATAATAGAGGTAGCCTTTAAATACTTATACTCCTCCAAAAAACTTTATTACTCCTCCATATACCACTTCAAATAATAATCCAGAGCCTCCAAAAGGAAGTACTTATAAAACTAGTACTGATACTTCCAATTCTTTCAATAGGATTGGTTATAGTATTATAGAGGATATGAAGAAAAATTAAAGATAATATTACTTTGCATGAACTAACCCAAATCATAGAGCAAATAAATATGTTGTTATAATCCTTGTCCAAGAAGCCGAACAAGATGTCCAAGACTGATAATGCTAATGTAGCTATGTATAAAGCTAAAATAGAGTCCCCACCTTTCTTGCTTATAGTCAAAATGTTTGGTAAGAACTTGCATAACTATTTATTGGATTCTAGTGCCTTTATAAATATCATGCTTGTAGGTATTTGTAATAAACTTGGTTTAACTCCCATTAAATATGATAGGGTTTTTACCCAATTAGATAAGTCTAGGGTTAAGGTGTTTGGAGAATTGTTAAATGTCCACATGTAGCTAGTCTCTGAGCCAAGAGTAAAAATTTATAGATATCCAATTCATAGATATCCCTGATTCATATGGACTAATTTTAAGTAGATAATGGACAAAGTATTTAAATAGATATATGTCCATAGATTTTTTACACCTATGACTACTTTGGAAGGAGGTTCCCAACCAGATCAAATTTGAAAGGAAGCTAAGAATGAAACATATGATTATTGAGTATAATGTTGTTAATGAAATGGTTGACATAATTGATTATGATTTAGGAGTTTTCACCCTAGAAAATACCAAGATATGTTATCTTTAATATTCTAATATTATTATTGGGCTATGAAAGTTGTATTTTGATGGGGCTAGGTGTAAAGATGGATCTGGAGTAGGCATTATTATAATTGACCCTATTGGTAATAAATATCATGTTTCTTATA
The DNA here is from genome assembly GCA_037957365.1 of Torreya grandis. Classification (NCBI taxonomy): domain Eukaryota; kingdom Viridiplantae; phylum Streptophyta; class Pinopsida; order Cupressales; family Taxaceae; genus Torreya; species Torreya grandis. Next base: position 5,075,157 of record JARHVA010000129.1, read on the forward strand.
GACTCTAGTTTCCTTACACCAATAACCTTATAGAATATGAGGCTTTCATCTTAGGTCTAAAATTTTCCATAAAAAATAAAGTCAAGGAAATACTAGTTTATGGTGATTCAAAACTAGTAATAAATTAGGTAAGAAGCAAGTATCAATGCAAACTATCATACCTCAAGAGGTACAAATTTAGAGTTTAGGATCTAATGGAATATTTTGATGCCGTCAATATTATTTCTATCCCTAGGGAGGAAAATAAAGCTACTAATGAGCTTGCCTCTATTGTAGCTAATCTCATGCCTAACTAAGATTCACCAAAATTTAGCATTGAGATGATACCTTGCCCTTCTATTCTAGATAATGTAAACCATCTATAGGTCTTTAGTGATGACCAATAAATCCTAAACTTCATGACTAATTCAATATAATTTGAGGCTTAGATCATTGATGAGGCTAATGAAAATGTATTTAGAGAAGATAAATTTGATGGCAAAGTCATTCAGATGAATGACATTAAAATCCCCAAAGGGATGATTGCCTTGGAAAGTTTGTTTAATCAAGATAAACTAGCTAAATCTTCTAAGATTCCCAAAGTAAGTGGAAAAGATTAAAATGTAGTTGAAATTGGGCCTCAAGATCAACCTTGGCTGGTTAACATTGGAAAAGCTTGTACAAGTGCTAAAAATAAGAGAGATAAAGAACTGTTAACAAAATACAAAGATGTGATAGCTTGGTCATATGATGACTTAACAATTTTTTATCCAAGAGTCATCACCCATATTATACCTCTCAAAGATAATTTCAAACCTTTTAGGAAGAAACAAAGACCTATGAATCCTATATTAGAACCCATGATATTTAAGATTGTTAGATGCTAAAATTGTATTGCTCATTAGGCATCTACCTAGGTTGCCAATTTGGTGCCAGTTAGGAAAAATAATGGTGAAATTAGACTATGTATTAACTTTATAAATCTGAATAGATCATTTGAAAAATATAATTATCCTCTTCCCTCTCTTGACCAAGTAATACAAATTGTTTCTAAATCAGCCATGATGTCTTTTTTTTATGTTTTTTCAAGATACAATCAGGTGTTGGTGGATAAGGAAGATAGAATGAAGACAACATTCACAACTAAATGGGGCACCTTTGTATATAAGATAATGCCTTTTGGAATGATAAACATGTGAGCCACTTTTCAAAGGGCCACGAAGCATGCATTCTAGGGCTTAATTGGTAAGTGTATCATAATTCACATGGATGATCTAACTATTTTCTCTAAGAATAGGGAGGACCATTTCATGCATCTATAGGAGGTATTTGAAAGATGAAGAAGGTATGGAATTTACCTCAACCCTAAGAAAATCATTTTCTATGTCACTGAAGGTAAATTTTTAGGCCATGTTATCACTAAATATGGGATCTCCATTAATCCTGAAATAGTGGAAGCTACATATAAGATAGGGCCTCCTAATAGTAGAAAATAATTGAAATCATTTTTTGGAAAAATAAATTTTGCAAGAAAATTCATTTTTGGCTTTCTATAAATTATCAAACCATTGAATGATATGCTAAAGAAGGAATCTAAATTCTCATGTAATGAGGAATACAAGAAGGCCTTTGAGGACATCAAAAAAGCAATCAGTCAAGCTCCAGTCTTGATAAGTCTAGACTTTTTAAAGGATTTTTACCTCTACTCTTTTTCATATGATCACATCATTGCTACTATTTTGACTCAAAAAATAGAAGGACATGACCATCCAATTGATTTTATGAGCACTAATTTTAAATTTTTTGAGTTAAACTATCCTTTAATTGATAAATAAACTTTTGCATTAGTTAAATCAGTTAAAAAATTTAGGAACTACATTATTAGGAATAAAGTGCATGTCATTCTACCAGACCCAACCACTAAGTTAATGTTGAGCCAATGTGAACTTGGGGGTGTGAAGAGGTAAGTGTATGTCCATCCTTCAATAATATGACATAGAGATGAAAAATACAAAATTGGTAAGATGTCAGGGTCTAATTCAAATGATTTCCAATATCATCCCCAAGCTAAGTATCATGCAAGTTGATTAACATAATTTTCAACCTACTGAGTGGTATGACTCCATTTTCCACTTATTTATTAATGGTATTTATCCTATAGGACTAACCATGGAATAGAGAAGAGCTCTAAGGTTAAAGGAAACTCACTACCTCATCAAAAATGGAGTCCTGTACTGAAATAACTTTGAAGGTGTGTACACGAGATGTGTTTCCAAGGAAGAAGCTATTGAGATAATGAGCACTTTCCATGAGAAGTTAGGAAGTGGGAATCCATATAGGAGAACCATAGCTCATAAGATTCTTAGTTCTAGATATTATTAGCCCAACATCTTCAAATATGCTCATAAATAGGTGATAGAATGCCATTAATGTTATATCTTCAACACTAAAGAGCTAAAGGCAATAATGCCTTTACAACTAGTCATGATTGATAAACCCTTTGCCTAGTGGTGACTATAATTTGTAGGGGTAATCACCCCTAAATCATTATAAATTAACAATTATGTTGTAATAGCTACTAACTATTATGTTAGGTGGATTGAAGCAGTAGCCACCAAATAATACAAGATAGAAGAAGTGATCAAGTTTTTGGAAGAAAACATATGCACTAGATTTGGGACTCTAGTCTCTTTGGTATGTGATAATGGGTCATCATTAAAATCCATAGAGATTATAGAGTGTGCATATGACAACATTATTATCAAGTTTTCATCTAACCATTACCCTCAAGGTAATGGAGTATTTGAGTCAACAAATAAAAACTTGATGAAAGGCATTAAGAAGTATACTGTAGATAAACCTAGAACATGGCATAAGCTTCTCAAGTATGTCCTTTGGGTAGTTTGAACAAGAGTCAAATAGGCTCTTAAATTATCTCCCTTCTTTCTAGTATATGGTCAAGAGCCTATATTCCCCATCACACTCAAGCTGCCAACTTACAAGTTTATGCAAGGGTATATGGAGGAAGACCAAGAATTTGCAAATTTAAGGCTATTGGACATTATTCAGATGGAAGATGGATGAGAAGAAGTTTTTTCTATCTTTAGTAGGTACCAAACTATATTAAAGAGGTAGTTTGATAAGAGATCAAAGGTCAAAGTTTTTAGATAAGGAGACTTGGTTCTTCTTTGGGATAAAGAATTTGAGCCCAAGGTTAAACATGACAAGTTCACACCTCTATAGATTGACTCCTACCATATTTAAAATACACTTGGAGATAACAACTTCAAGATAAAAGATATACAAGGAGTAAATTTCATAATGCCCACAAATATTCAGATGGAATATGCATGAGAAGAAGTTTTTGCTAACTTTAGCAGGTACCAAACTATATTAAAGAGGTAGTTTGACAAGAGATCAAAGGTCAAAGTGTTCAGACAATGAGACTTGGTTCTTTGGGATAAAACATTTGAGCCCAAGGGTAAACATGATAATTTCACACCTCTGTAGATTGACCCATACCATATTTAAAATACACTTGGAGATAATAACTTCAAGCTAAAAGATCTACAAGGAGTATATTTCATAATGCCCACCTATGGGTAGTATCTCAAGCACTATTTCTCTATTGCTCCTCCTATGGTCTTCATGGAGTAAATTTTTAAGATGGTTAGAGTTAATGTAGGTAGGATAGTTAGTTTCCTTCAGATATTTTATTCCTATCCCTTGTTTGTACATAAGTCTATATATATTTATTTGCTTCCCTTTTACTTCCTACTTTTCTTCTTCTTGTTGTGTGTTTGCTTTTTCTTTCTTTGTTCTTTGATTCCAATAATTCCTTTTAGATAACCTTCAGCTCATAGTTCCTTAGTCTAATTGAAAGTCCTAAAGTTCATAAATGTTGGTATGAATCTCATGCATATGTTGACCATAGATTTGAAATATGAGATTAATGTTATGATTTCAAGAAACTAGTATAGATCCATGAATAGGTTAACCATTCCATAAGACCTTAAACATTGTCCTGACTTGAACCTAGTTTTAAGAAGAATTTCACATATAGAATGAAATCTTAATCTATTAAGTTATAACCATGACTATACTTAACAAATATCCTTGTCTGGGATAAAGGTTTTAACCATAGGTTATTATCTAAGGATCAGGAACTTGACCAAATCCATAAACCTAGATACCTTGATTCCTAACCTTTATTGAAACCCTAAAAGACCCCAAAAAAAAAAAAAAACTTATTGTAAAATCAAAAGATTTTCAAGCAAAGTTGATTATGGTATTCTCCATCAGGGATATGGATGCTTGTATAAAAGTGGAGTAAGGCCATGAGTGGAGCCAAAGGCATCTCTATCAATGTTATGGATGTTTGGCTAGCAATAAAGCAATGCCCAATCCCTCCTTGAACTAGAAGCATGGTTCATAATTAACATCTAAATATGATCCAAGTCAATGTTAATGATTAAAGGCATGAAACCTAGAATTTGTCCCTTAAATCCCATGGAAAATAGTAAGTGGAATCAAAACACACACATAGCATGGTTGTCTTGATGTTTGATCCTAATTCTGTATGTGTAAGGTTTGTTTCAACCACGAACTAATCTTGATAATGACATTAATCAAGTGGTATAAATGACCTAGTTATTTATCTGAACTAGATTCTATAAGTTCTAACATATTGATATGTTCCCCTAGAAATTTCCATTTTTTGAGGTCAACATACCCCCATTTCTAAAAAATAAGGACCCTTTTGCATCCTTTGAAACTTAACATAGAAATCTTGATATTATGTACTTTATTAGAATTTGGAGATCATCCACTCCTAATGAAATTGACCCATTTATTCATGGTTTTGATTTAACCTTGCCTAATGTTTCTAATAGTTGACCCTCATGTCTTAAATTGTAGGTTTCATGGAAATCTTATTAATGGATCATATTAGGATGTTCATGGTCTTACCCTCATTTATGATTTTAATATCTTTTGGTCTATAATATCTTATAGTTGGATTCATGTGCTAGAGCCCTCCTTCATAAAACCTTATCTTAGACCCTTGGTTCAGATTCAAATTTGGTAGGAGTGAATTTGGTGGGAATATTTTAAAATTTTCTTTGGACTTAAACCTAATTTTATGCTAAGGTTTCGTCATGTTTTTTACTAAGACCAAACTTTAGCCTAAAATCATGCTTGGTACCTTTATGTTTTCCCCCTTTTCATTCCCTTTAATTTAATAAAGTCTAACATTCATGTGTGCAGGATCCTTTATTTTCCTAGCTTGGCCCCATTATATCACTTGGTACTTTTTTTACATACTTAGCTTAAAGTCTTAGTCCTGAGGCACTTTTCATATTTATTAACATGAATAGGACCTTAGTATTAAAAATTTATCCTAAGTTCTTATATCAATTCGAGCCCTAACTTAAGCATCTATCCTCCTTACAGGATCAATGACTCTCACTTCATCATGGAAGATGATTAGATGGAGTGAAGGAGACCCAATGTATCTAAACCCATGATAAATCAAACCAACCTCATGTGATCCCCAAAAATCATGATTAATGATCTATGCTTAAATAAGACTGAAGATCAAATGGCACATGATCATAATTAAGGTTAAAAGGTCCCTTTTTATCAAACATAAATGTAGCCTAAGTTTTACCCTAAGGTCTCATTATATTTATTAATACAACAAAACCTTAGGATAAAATTTATGCTACAAATTTAATATTATAAAAAGAGCCAATCATGTACAAGTATCTAGGATCATGATTGATGGTATGTATCTACTCATGTAAACTGATTTCATGGAGTGAAAGTGGTGTTGAAATTTCAAATACCTAAAAAACCCCATGAGGATGACAAGTGTCACCATCTTGGGAACCTAGATCTAGATCGATGCTCTATGGACCCTCTCTAGGGTCAAACAAAGTCAAAATCTTATGAGTCCCATGGAGTCACCATGTGGCACTCTCATGTTTGAACTCAATATTAAAATGGACCCATGCATTAATACTTAGACTCAACCTATGTTTTTATCCTAAGATTTATTGTATTTTTTTAATATAATGAAACCTTAGGATAAACCCTTAGGTTATGAATAAAGTATTCAAAGGGACCCATTTTATTATGCTTTTAGACTTACACCTCTAACTTAGTCTAATTTTCATACACATTGATCCATGAGCTAACTTCATCCTTGTCATGATTGCAGGGACCAATGGTATGCATGAGCTCAGATATTAATCAATGGTTTACATTTGGTTAGGAACAAATGATTAGATGGAGAGTGTTAAATCCATGATCTATAGACCTATGAAATCCATAAACTTAAATTTGACATTATCACGAATGTCATTTTATGCCTATGAGGCTATCATTGACATATATGAGGCCATAAAATTTAATCTCATTAATTATTTTTCTTAGACATAAGGATATGCTTCAAAATATTGTTAAAATCTTATTACTTTCATTGCAATTCAATGGGACCCTTTTTGGGAAATAAAAACTTAGGGTATTTGAACTTTAATGATATAATGATCTCTTGGTCTAATATTTTTAGAAATAGACTTAATCTAAGTCTTTATCTTAATGTTCTAATTATATTTGCTAACACAATAAACCTTAGGACAAAGACTTGTATTATGTTAACTAGAAATCCTTATGCCACAAAACTTAGCTTAAGAAATTTTTTAACCTAAAATTTTATCATGTTTATCAACACTATAAAACCCTAGGTTAAAGCATTACTCTAAGTCTACTTATTATTTGAGTCCCATTTATATGTTCTCTAAAAACTTAGCTTAAAATATTTTAGCCTAAATCTTATGACCTATTTATTAACATGAAATAAACTTTAGCCTAAAGTATTTAGACTAAGTCCCTTCTTATATCTTATTACTAATTAAAGTGCATTCACTTTGTAAGATCAATGACATACAATTCATTACAAATATTAATTAGATGGAGTGAAAAGATCTGACAAATCTAAATCCTTTAATCCATCAGACTAATGGCATGCATCCACTTGATTAATGATCAACGGTCCATGCTTCATCATGGAGGATGATTGGATAGTGTAAAATTGATAGAGACTATTCAATGAGAACTTAAAGGCCCATGGGATTGACAAATGGTAAGTGTGCATTCACTAAAAAACCATAGAGCCTAGAAAGCCTACAAAGGTGTTAAGTGGCACAACTACAGGGCCTGATATAAAACAAGAAATGATGTGCAAGCCCTAAGATCATGATCAATGATCCACATTGATCTATGAGCAAAGATATAATGAAAAAAATAAAAATAAGGATTTAAAATATAATATATAGTTCCTTTAAGGCATTTATGAAAAATGTCATGAAAGTTTCCAAATATACACCATGTAGGTGCCACACAAGCATGAAAAGACAAAATTAAAGATTGTGTGAGCACGAAATGGAAAAGGTATAAAGTTTTGGGTTAAAATCAAATATAAGGGATGAATTTGCCTAAGTATAAGCTACCATCACCATTAAATCTACAAATGAGCCATAGTATCCATATATAAAGACCTAATTTGAAATCTAATCAATCAAAGTTAAGTTAGAAAGAGTTCAATTATTATCTGAGCAAGAATAAACTAATATAGAGGATACTTGAAGACCATTAGTGAATAATTTTCAAGCTTCACAGTCATGGTATCTTGAAGGCAATAAAAAAGGGATGACATAGAGATATACTTAACTTTAGATACTAACTTTGATTATATAGCATTAAACACTAGAAATAAGAACTAGTCTAACTTTTTTTGGACTATAGAGGTGATACAAGCCATCATAAGGGAGGATTAGAAGAATTTTATGATCCTCTAGTGATATAATGACCTAGTCTCCATCCAAATGACCAATCTCTACTATGCTACTCCAAAACCTAAGGAATTACATTGCATAAATGTTATTACCCCTATTTTTAATGATTGTAAAGTTGTAAAAGATTTAATAGTTCATGAATGTACTTTTATAAAGGTATCATATATTTTACCCCTTGAATTTGAGAGCTACTACAAGCTAGGCAAACCCCAAATAGACTTGCTTATAATTAAAGTATGGATAAGTAGGAATGACTTGAACATTATCCTTGCCCAATGGCTAATTATTGGAACCCATGTAATCCAAGACCATACAAAGAAGATCCCAATTGCCCAATTTAGGGAAAGGATCAAAATAATCATGACCTTGATGAATAGGTTATATGGAGCCCCCTTTCACTACACATGTTAATAAGATCTAGATTCCCTATGTATACTTCATGGTAGAGAAGGGAATCACACCCCCAATCGGTGAGATGATTAACATTTATTTGAAATAATAGTTCACATCCATCAAGAAGAAAACTAGCAACCACTTTTTCATGATGTCCTATCTCCTAAATGTCCTCTTATCCACCACCAAGATCTTAGGCATAAAGAATCAGTCACCTAATGGGAGACACATTGTTTCCCATCACTATTCAAAGTTACACATATTCAAGTATAGACACAACATATAATTCATTTGTGATTATGTATATCCAAATTTGGTGGAAGTTATTATAGGGATCCCCATAGGCATGGTTATCCCTTTGGTCAAAAATCATGTAGAGTTAATGGGGGACATCTAGTTGTATCTAGATTGCATGGTGATAAGAATATAAGGGACCCTAGTTGAATCCCTCAAACTAATAGTCCATGTGCCAACCAAATTGGTAGAATAAGAGATTGCATACCAACTCTTCAATGGTATAGATGGTGTATGCAAGAAGAAAAGGAAAGGACTCCTTCACCCCTTCCCTTTAATCATCATCAAAACTATGCTACATAATTGGGAGCATGTGAGTGTCATCTCTAAGCACAAAGACTCCTTCAACTTACAATTGGATGATTTAAAGCAATGATACCTTCATAATAGGGTCACTAAACATTTGAAGTTAAAAACCATGAATTACCCCTATGAGCATAGGCTTAGTGTTTATGACATGATGTACATCAAGTCCACTAATTTCATAGAGGTGTTGGCTAGGTTAAAAAAGTATAACATTAATCTTGAGGCTAGGGTGGCTAGGGATGAGAAGCCTCCTAGTGAGATTTGGTAGATGGGATCCCTACAATACCACTTATTATCTAGACCCTCTTATAGGCCCCTTCCAAAAAAACCACTACAACAACCCCAATCAAAAGTGGCACAAGGACCTATGAAAGAGAAATTGGAAGAGATACCTAGGGAAGGACCACCATCCTCATCTCATCCTAATAGACTAGAATCCCTAATAGAGTATATTGACATGATTTCACTAGTTCCTATTGAGATACTCGAAAATGCACCTAAGGTGCTTAGTAAGGCATATGGATTAGAGGAAGAATATCAGATTGAGGAACTTCAAGCCCAAGCTGAGGAAGTAAGACAAGAAAAGGGGAAGGAAATTATAATGGACCCGGTTCTAGTTGCACCCCTCAAAAGGAAGGTTGAGTTGGCATTAGTCCTAGTTACAAAGAAGAAGCTAAGGTTAAAATTCACTCATCCTTTGAGTGAGGTTAACCTATTCATTGATGAGAATCCCATCCATGGGATAATCATCTCTAAATGGTTCATTTATGGGAATATGTAAAAGCTTTCAACATTGTAGCATTCATGGGTCATAACCCAAATATTTAACATCACTATCCATGATGAGGTCAAGCCATGAATAGTAGATTTAATGAAGGAAGTAGAATAAAGTAGGATGAATACCATAGGATGGTCAAGTAGAATTTAGATAGACACCCATGGACCCTTAGGTAGCACATAGATGGATGACTTATAACCTTTAAAGATCATAGAGTTAAAATAAGTGTGCAGCTCAATCCAAAGATACTAGGCCTAAAGAGGATGGAAACCAAGAAAACCATGGTTGGGAGTGAGGAGTCACCTTTCAAAGAGTCGAACCTTTTTGGGTTTAAATCTAATAAGAGAACAAGGACCTGATGGGTACCCAATTCATGAAGAAGACATAGTTGGCCTATTTAATGCCTACTCAGCCTAACTAAAATCAGGCATCAAAGGCTTTTATCATAAAATAGAAAACTTACATAAGCAAAAGGATAATCTTGAGACACAGGATGTATTATTAGTTCTAGAAGAGATGATGAAGATGTTTGAAGCATCTTTCTATGACATGTTTAATTCTTTGAAAGAAATGAAGACAAGGTAGAGTCCTTTAGCTCACTAGGATAAAATAGCTAAGGGTTAAAGTTCAAGGCATAAAATGAAAGAGTTAATTGGCATACTAGTTGAGGGTCAGATTCTTGGATTTAGGACCATTAGATTGGTCCATCTAAATTCAATTATGGGAATAATTATGGACAAAATCTAGAGTTTGAGTGCATGGTTAAATTACTTGGAGAGGCTCCTAAGGGATGATGAAGAGTTGATAAGTAGGATTAAATATCTTTTGGGAACCATGATTACTAATACTACCACACTTAACTCCATAGGCATCATTGGAGATGATGAGTATAAGTATAGGGTCACCTTTGTTATGTAAGAGGTCAAGAGCAAAAGTTAGAGCCAATTTGGGAATGAAAAAAATAGAAACATAGGCATGATTCTGACTATAAAAGTGAAAATTATTAAGGTAAGGAGTATCAAAGAAGCAATGGCTAGGAATGATAGATATTTTGATGACTTTATAGACCAAGAGGATGAGTATCTCTTAGAGCCAACTATTGACTTAAAGCTAGTTGATGAGCAACATCAGAAAGCCATGAATATTCTTCAGGAATAATAGGGCAGTTCTTCACCATAGGGCCCACCCAACAAGCTAACAATATTCCACTTTTAAAGAAACTTTTTAATATTTAAAAGTGGAATATTATTTTTTGTAAAGACATGTGCAAGTTTATTATCACATTTGCCTATAGCTCAGTCCACTTTGGAAAGGGAATGTACTCTAGAACTTTGTAAAAATGATAGTTGTCTTTATCTCTTGTACATTTTTAATCTCATTATTGACCGATGTACTGCATTAGTCTTCTATAAAAGTCAATATCACCATTTTATAAAGTGAGAGAGTTTTAGATATTAAAATAACTATTTTTATACTTAAAGTAATTAATATAAGTAAAGAATACTAATAAGTTTGTCCAAATTTGCTTGTGTCAAATTTTATATGGCTTCTCTCTCATTTATCTATTTAGATGTCTAAATTTGAATGGCTTTCATTGATTCTTGATATGCATATGTGAATTTAGAGCTATTAACTTGGGCTTATGCTAGGTTTATTGAAATATCTTAGGTTTATTTCATTTTTCTTGCTTCCCTTGTAGATGTGCTAATGAAATTTGCTTATAAAGTAAATTTTTAAATTGAATTTAGTTTCTTATTTGCATTGTTCAATCCTTTCCTTAGATAAATACCTAGTACATGGTAAGATCTATGCTAAAGCTATTTCATGTTATGTACTTTTTTGAATGTATGTCTAGATGAAATCTAAGCTTTTTCATAATATTTGGACTAAAAACTAGAACATCTTCTTTCTTCCCTACCCTTCCTTTTGATTTTTTTGACCAAATCATTCTAGTTTAAACTTCATTATAAATATTCATTTAGGTTAATATTTGGTTTAAAACTTGATCAAATTTTCACTAATAATAGCATAGATCTCTTGTACTTCACTAAGTTTGTCCATGGTGGCTCCTAACCACCAATCAATATAATTATTTTGGAATAGTGTATTTCTCCACCCCTATTTCACCATAGGTAACTAGATTACCATAACATATTACTCATTCTTTGAATTCCCTAAATTCTAAAATGAGAAGTGTTCTTTAGACACTAAGAGGACCTATGATACATCTAGAGGCATTAACACCACATTCAAATGTATTTAATTCATCTTGAAACAATTCAAAAGTATTATAGAATTTAATACATTCTAACTCACCATGATTTGAAGTATTTTGAACCCTATAATATTCAGTTAGAGCTACATCACAAATATTAATCTCAAGATTGTGTTTATTTTATGATGATTCATTATTTTTATTATTATTTCTGTTGTTACCATTATGAAACTAGTTTTTAGGTCTATTGAACCTTTGATATGAATAATTCCTATTGAATCTTTCCCTAATATTGTCTACTTGTATCTACAACTAAAGGAAGTCAGTGCTCAACTTTTGAACCATTTTGAGTATGGTTTCATTCTCATTATTTGGTTCCTCAAATTTGTGAACTTGATTACTATTACTAGTTGTTAACACCAAGGATTGGTCTTATGGATGAAATCAATTTGTATAATTATTCAAGAATCCTAGATTGTGGCTAGGATGAGCATGGCTTTAGGGTAATTGGTTCAGGATTAGTGTCTGATTTAGAGTAGGAACATTTTGATTGGCATTAGGAATGACATTCAATTTAGTGAAATTAGGATTAATTTTGAGGATCGCATATGCAATTTGACCTTAAGGTTGAATTTGTTCATTGATTATTATAGCTTTGGTATAGAACAAGACCAATTTTTTTATAGATCCAACATATATTTTAAGAAACAAAGAAGTCACAGGGTCCAAAATATCTCTATAAATTTATAAATCCAAGGATTCATTAGGTCTATAAGGAGCTATGGTTCTACTAAACATATTTTGGAATCTATAATTGAAGGCTCTGATGGTCTCACTAGAATCTCTTTTAATAGTGGCAAATTGTTGATAAGAAATGCAAGAACTAATGATTTTTCCAAATTGATCAATGAAAATCCTATGAAAATCATTCCAATTGGTGATATAATTCTCAAGAAGTTTGAAAAACTACTCATATGCAACATATTTTAAAGTAAATGGAAACAATCTACATGCTACATATTTGTGAACAACATTTAACAACCTTAAAGTAACTTTGAAACTTTTAATATGTTCTTTAGTTGTGATAACACCATTAGGACTGAAATATGGTAGGTATTTCTCAATATTTTGGGGTAGATCATGTACCTATCTAGGCACATTAATGGAAGATCCACCTAATTAGGTCACACCTTGATAAGGATTGAACATAGGAGCACCATGAATAGGTGAAGTATGCTGAGATTTAGAAATCCTTCACCTACCTTTGTCTTCTCTTGTTTTATTGTGAACTTTTAATGAAGGGAGAGGTAATATTGATTCAAACTATGACCTAATCTTGATTCTTGGTAGTTATAGCTTGTAAACCTTGAGTCCTATTCAAAATATGACTTGTAAACCTTATATTTGCAAAGATGAATGATATTTATCTCAATTATTGTAAATAACAATCCAATTCTTACCTATGAGTAGATTTGCATGTTTAAGATTCCTAAGTTAAGCAAGATTTACACAAATTATATAAATATCTTCAAAGAACAACTATCTTTGACTAAATACACTCAAAGATATATCTAAACTTGAAAATATTAATGATCTTTATACATCTAAGTTCAAATAAACCTAAATTTGCAAAGAATCAATCAATCTTTGAACCAATTTTTCATCACTAATTTAAAATGAGGAATATTTACAAAATGTAAGATACCTTTGCAAATATTTACCATGAATCTTCAGAGATTGACAATCTTCAACTAAATGAGCCTAAAGATTGATCTAAAACTATTAATATCAATTATCTTTACACAATTATGCTAAAATAAACATAAATATGAAAATAATTTATTGATATTTAAACAAAATTTACTAAAATTAGTAAAGATACTACAAATTCACAAAGATTTAGTTGAATCCCTCCTTCTAGCCCTAGCAGAACATGTTCCCTATTAATGCCTGAAAGTGTATCATAGGTGGTTCTATTTTTTTATGAAACACAAGTAATTTATAAATTTAGAGGATCTAATGCATGAGTTTAATTTTGTGATGTTCTTGATATCTTTAGTGGAATAATGGTAGAACAAATGAACTGTTTTACAAAATTTATAATGTTTGGTTGTTGGGAGTAACTGCAGATTGATATCTAATCTATGAAAATTAAAGTAATATTTACTAAGTGAAGTTAATTATGCTTAAATAACTAAGTCTAAAATATAATCTAATATGAATATTTAAAATGAAAACTAATCTAAGGTGAATTGATAAAAAAATTAAAATAAAAGGTAGGGCAGAAAAGAAATGTATTATTGATCTTCATTACAAACATTATGACAAAGTTTGAATAAAATATAAATATACACTTAAAACAAATGTATAGCATGAAATGGCATACTCTCAAATCCTACCACACATCAGGAAAATATCTAGGCAAGTGAAAATAATGCAAATAAGAACTAGATTCATTTAAAGATTTACCCTTGCAAGAAAATATCATCAACACATCTACAAGAAGAGTAAAGAAAATGAAATGAACCTAAGAAATTTTCAATCAATCTAGAATTAGCACAAATTGACAGATCTACATTTAAAATTGAATATCCAAAATTTATAAGAACCATTCAAAACTAAAATTTAAACTAGATAGGTGAGAGAGAAGCCATAACAACAATTCACAAAAGCAAATAAAATAATTTTCTTAGAATTCTTTGCTTTCATTAATTGCTCCAAAATACCACAAATTTTTCTTTCTCAAAAACCCTCTCCTTTTACAATTGACAATACCCCTTATTATAAGACTAAGGGAGTATGGAGATCAATCATGTCCAATAATATTTGTATAAGTATAAAGGATATTTGTCCTTTTACAAAGTTATAAAATTTTGATATCTCTTAATAGACTAACCTATAGGTGATATGATTTAAAAGTTTCACATGCATTTAAAAAATAATATTCTCTTTTCAAAAATTTACATATCAAGTTATAAAAAAATATACTTAACTAATTCAACTTTGAGGCCCTTTTGCTACTATAGTAGTCCCCTATTTCTACTGAAGGATATTCATTGCCCTTTCATGTTGATCATGAATTAACTTTGGATTGACAATATGCTCCATGAAGAATTCATCCTCTTCATCTTATAGGATTATGAAATATTTATCATCCTTTTCTAATGCTTCATTAATGTTCCTAGCCTCTGTAAGCTTCTCTTCTATAGTAAAGATCATGTCCATGATCTTTATGTTATCAGCTCTTATCTTTCCTTGACTCTAATTTTTTACTTCATGCATGACTTGGGTTGTTGTATGCTTGAACTCATCATCAGTATTAAACCCATTTGGATGAGTGTAGTGGGATCCTTGATTATACTCCATAATATATGATCCATCCTATTTTACAACTACTTTCCATCCTCAAAAAGATCTTTTAGGATCTTAGATCATCTACTCAAGCTTTTGATCTTGTCCTCAAATATTTCCATGGACATATTAAAATGAGCCAAACTAACTATTTTGAAATAAGGGATTTGATATTCTATCAAAATATTGATCAAATTCTTTACTTTATAGCTTAAACTCTACCATTGGTGGACTTGGCTCATGGCTATAGTACTCTATTGGCCCACTACACCCTACCTAGACTTTATTGATTTAAAGGCATTGAACATATCAAATAGAGTGTCTTCAAACATATCAATCATAGCCTCTATGATAGACAAGATAGCTTGTTCCTCCAATTTCTTTTGCTATTGCATTCTTTTGATAGTTGCCTGTATCTACTCTATTTGTGCTTGGGCTAATTCCAAGGGATCCTATTCAAAGATAGGATCTTCTTGAAGTTTTTATCTTCCTACTGGGGTCAAGTTGGTCAACGACTCCACGTTATGGTGTGTCATTTCCTCACCACATACCATGACCTTTTTCTCTATTACTCTCTTTAATCGAGCAATCTTTGGATAAAATTTGAATCATACTAAGGATTAAGTCACTCGAGGAGCTTGGATATCTACTTGTGTTTCACTTGATTGACCTAGAGAGACCAATCTTCTCTCCTCTTCCTCTTTTAAAGCCACAATCCATTGTTTCATTTTTCTGTCTAGGGGCATGTTGGTGGTCTTTACCATAGCCCAAGGATTATGCATAATAGGAACTCTTTGTAATTTAGCTCCATAAATGAAATATTTTGGAATAGCTAGACCATAAATGATGTTTTCTACACTAAATAGATTGACTTCACTCAAAAGGAGGAGTGAAAATCACTTTGGGTACCTTAGCTCTGGAAATAATGGACATCTCAGCCTTCCTCTTAGGGATGTCAATAGGGACTAAGTCTAATACTTCCTTCCATTTATCTTCCTTGGTTTCTTCATCATAGGATTCTTCATCATTTGATTCATAAGTGTTAGATAACATTTTCAATTCATTTTCCATAGAATCATTAGGGTCCAAGGCTACCATGTGAATCTCCTCTAAAGGTGATCCTTGTTCCTTACCTTTGATGAAGAAGAAAAAACCTCATCAGGTCTTCTTTATTTTGGTCTATGTTTAATTTATACCCCAAGCCTTTGTTCTTCTTGTGGCTGAGTTGATAGAGGTATTATATGTACACTACTTAGAAAATGATATTTTTTGGGCCCCAACTGCCATCTACCATCCACCTTTCGGTTCCTCTCAAGTCTAGACTCAGGCCTAAGTTTGTGTTCCTTCAATCTCTTAGTGACCTTAAATTATGAATATTATTTGGTGTAAATGGGGTAAAAATCTCCAATATCATGATCATAATGTACATTCAACATTCCTTTAATATTCAAATGTTCTTTAACCCTTAGACAAGGGTCCCAATATCTAAACCCATCCAACTATAGATTGAAGATGTCCTATGCATGTATGTTACCTCAATGTTCTCCCATTACTTGAAGATGGTCTTGTAAATAGTTATTGGGAAGTTATTAAATAGTTCCTTTATTTTGGCCTTATAGAGACCATCTACACCATAAAAGAGTTGATATGTAACTTCTTGCTTAGCTAGATTATAAGGGACATGAATAAGTAGTATGAGAGGATAAATTTGTGTTCCTTCAATCCTTATAATAGTTTAATATAGATATATCCACATATCACCCATGGATTCAATAGACTTTCTAATCAGTGGGATAATTCTTGGCATTGTAATGTCAATTATGGCCTCACTCAGGGCTGGGTAGACACAACCACAAATGAATTGAATGTGGTCCCTATAATTGAATATGTGTAATTTATAAAAATACTAGGAGATAGTCTGGGTTCTAATATATGACCACTCTTTCTAGTTTGGGATTTTGGTTGTTACACAAAGGTCATCTAAGAGATATGACATCATTTAAAATTAAGTTTTCATTTTATGCCTAATTGAAAAGATCTATCTACTTAATGAGATTCTTATTATTTTCCCAAAGGAGGGTTAATCTAATTTTCAACCATGAAATAGATAATTGTCACCCATATCAGGTCAACATAGGTTGTGGTGGCATTTCCACACAATTTGTTCAACATTTTCATAATCATCCTAATCCCAGGTCTAAATTAGCTAATGGGGATGTTTTTAATTAAGTTTGAAAAGACCTAGTTCCTAAAGTATAACCACATGTCCAAGGTGTATTTCAAATTATTATCCTCAGCCTAAGAATTGATTAAGGCTAAGTCAATTTAGTGTTTAGGTAACTTATAATATGACTCAAATGCCACAACAAAGATATAAAAAACCTTTATTAAATTATGTTCATTAATTATCTTTCCCTTATCTATTTTATTTTATTTGAATATAGGAGAAATAATGTCAATGTAGTGAAGTACTTCAGTATTTACAACTACATAATAAAGGCCCACCATCTAGATTGTTACTATATCATCGTACAGTCTCTTGGATGATAGATTTTTCTCCTCTTCTTGGGTAATGTCTGACTAGTTCTCAATGGTTCATAGAAATTTTGACCAATTATTATCTCTATATTAAAATAATTGGCAACAAAATGCATGTCTTTAAACATTCATCCCTTAGCATCTGAGGTTAGATATAGCTCCACATCCTCCTTTGAGACACCCTTTTGAGTTTTCATTGATATGATTTTTTGTCAAATTATTTACTAATGGATTGTAACTCAACTCTTGATTGAATTATCCTTGCATAGATTAAAATTATATTTTAATTGGCTTGATCATAGTGAAAATAGGGACAAATTAGGGATTTCATACATTCTTAGGGCTTTCTAAAGTTTAAGCAGGCTTACATAGAGCTTTAATGGTGGCAGGTGATTTAAACTATATGAGCTTCATGACTTAGATTTCATTTAGATCATGTATTTATTCCTTTGACTTATCATATCCACAAGACATCCAAATCTATCATGTCTTACTTATGTGGCACTGTCATGTCACATAGCTTATTAAATTTTGAAAAATGACTATTTGTTGATTTTGGGACATGTGTCAACACCTCATGTAATCCTAGAACTAGATTAAATAAACTTAATTGATATTAAAATGAGACCTTTATATATAAATTATCATGGACCATCGATATTCAAATGATCTTCTTGAGAGTGTGTCACGTGATAGCTTTGTGGGCTTTCTACGCTTGTTGTGAACACACACCACCAATGCCTTCGCACCATGTGGTAATTTTTCATTAGATCTAGGCTCATTGAAAATTCCACACTTTGATCACCATTGATCATGATTTCAGATATTAAATGTTATTGGTTGATCTCTATTTGATTCACCATGATTGTGACACATGTCACTATCATATTCATTCTGGGCTCATTGAAAATTCTTCTCCATCTCACACCATTGGATCTACTTTGCACAAATCAATGTGCTCTATTGATATTAATACATAAGGTTGAACATGATTTGTTTCTCTAATTATTTTGAAATATGATTAACTTATTGACTTTGTTATGCACCACTAGATCTACTTTACACAGATCAACGTGCACCATTGATCTAGGTTCTTGACTTATTGACTTGGGGAAGGGCCTGTAGACAATTGATTTTCCATCTGAGATCCTGAGATGTTTCCACTTATCATCCTCATGTTCACTCACTCCTGTGGATAATGAGATAAACTAAGTAAGGTTTAGGAGAGATAAATAATTTAGGGTAAATTCATAGACTAATGTTTTAATTATATTGATAAATATAATTAAAGCTTTAGGATAAAACTTTTATACTAAGTTTTAAAACCTAATAAAGTACTCAAGTATTTAATTAGTCTCTATGAGCAATGAAGTAGACTAGGTGGCTTTCAATAATAGGGAGACTTAGCATAAAGTTTTAAAATAAGCTTTTAATAATGTTAATAAACATGATTAAAACCTTAGGATAAAATATAAAATAAGTTTTAAAATAATATAAAGCATTCCCACATAAAATTTACCCATGCAAATTTAATTTAGAAGACCTAGGATAAAATATATTTTAAGGTATAAAACCCTAGGTTTTATCATTGTTTTCTCATGAATTAAATCAAATTATTAAAGACTAAAGATTAAAATAGGTCAAATTATCATTTGAAGTATGAAACCTTGAACATTGATCACACACTTGAGACTCCATAAAACATGCATCTTGAAAAAACATGAAGCAGCCATTAGCAACATTATACAAAATAAGATAAAGATCAAATGGAGACATGTCAATTAAGCTAAATGATAACTATGTGTGGATGATCTTCAAATAAATAACTCAAATCAAGTGGCATTTTTCAATTTAAATCACAAATTTATAGAGTTTGAATCAAGGATCCCCATTTTTCAAAAATGGGGGTATGTTGACCTCAACAACACGTGTAATAAATAAATGTACCTCAATTTGATAAAGAAGTTAATAGAAATATATCACATGTATAATGTGACATGTGGAATAAGATGCCCTGAACATTGGAATGACCCCTAAGCACAATGAAATTTTAGCATCTATGTATCTATACATCATCTATGTGTATGTCTTGTATGCCACTCATGTATACCATGAAATACACATGCATATGAAAATGGATATGTAATACACCAAACATGTGATGAATAACATATGCAAATAATGTAAACAAGCGATCATATCATTATTAGGTCCTAATTTTTTAGTTTTTTAATATTTGAATGTTTTCATATTTTTAGAATATTTGATTTTAGGGTATTTTTTAATTATATTTTCAAATGTAAAATTTTCTATCTAATTATCTTATCAATTGAATAATCATTCATGATTCCTATATCATATGGTACCATATTCACTTTTTATTAATAAAAATGTGTTGTTCAATTTTATCAAAAATTAAATTTGAAAATTGATCATGTTTTATATTGTAACCCTCATCATCACTCATTAGATAATTTTTATGATTAGTGGATCTATTAATCCTAGGACTCTATGGAATATATTATATATTAAGATAATATATTGGTGCATGTGTTTCTTTTGATACATGGTTAACTATCTGCAATGCTATCTTAGTATGTGTTATAGTAGATAATGGCCTTTGTGAGTCTTGTATGGATCTATGATGTAGTGGGCATTGAATAAATAGATATATATATATATATATATATATATATATATATTAGAATCCAATACTATCCTATGAACTAGTGTATATAAAATACTAAATAGGTTTAGTATTTTAATCTATATAATGATCATAAATAGGTGCAAAAACCAACTATGGTGGTGGAAGGGTGGAGGAGGGGATCCATATGGCTAAAGAGGATACTCATATTGAATCCTTAAAATTATAACCACCTTGTTACAATTCATATACTTAATACATTGATGCACTGAATATGGTACTATATAGAGATTATGTATTCAAGGGCATCCTAACAACATGTCAAATACCCCTATATGCAATAAAATTAGGAATAATTAAGTCACTATTGCAAATCCCACTCGAAGATCTATCACAATGCACTTGAGAATGGTTTGTATCTATCCATAAAATCCCTTTATTAATCTTTTTGTATTTAATATAATATTTTATGTGTATCCAATAGTGTTGAGAAGTGTCATTATACAAATATTTTCACTTTAACACTATGTTTAGGGTAAGAATTGATGTAATGTTGTAGAAAGAGTGAATTGAGATCTGAATTGTCCTTGATAATATCACAGTCATCAAATTTAATTGTACACCATTATGGTGATATGATTGTAAGACTACCAATTGTATCATATAATGGGTGAACATATGTTAAAGGAGGAGGATGTGTATAGTAAATATTTGTATCATAGAATTATCCTTACTTCTTATTTCATCAAGCTTGGAAAATGCATCAGATAAAAATTTGACATTTGAATTTTCATTTGTTTTTGGTCTAAAATCTTTGTGGGTGTGCTAATATCAATAATGACATCATAAATGAGATATTATATCATTTACCTCAACTTGAAGCATTTATTTGTATAATATACTTAATATTGATGATAATCACACTATGCATTATTGCAATAACTCTTAGGTAAAAGGCCTATTCATATCAACTACTTATGGTGGAGGGGGAGATATGAGGTTTCATTCATGTGACTTATATAACAATATGTGAGGAGGTTGAGATAATAGTGAAAACTCCCTATTTTATGGATATGATAATGAAGTGTTATTTGTAAGCTATGATACTACATTAACTTTGACCTCATTCTTGGTTTTGTTTGAAAAAACCTTGTAGCTTAGCTTGTTTTGAAACTTTCTTGTTGGAGTAGTTGTAGCCTTAGGTGCATACTTGAGTTTTTTATGATCCTAACTTATCTATCTCTCATTTTATAACATAAATCATTGAAATACATAAATTTATTGAATAATATAGACTCATGAAGTGGAACAAGAATACTTTGTTCTCATGCCCAAAATTTTTACCCTAAAACCCACGATTTTTTTGTTAATTTAATTTAATGACTATTATTAACTTCATTTTATTAGTGGTTTAATTGTTTTTATTTTTAAATGTGAAAATAAAGTGTGACACACACAATAATTATATGATTAATTTAATTTCATTTATTTTCCACCACAAGGATTCCTTAGGAATCATAATCCAAACACATTAAAGTGATGCTAAGAAATAATGTGGGGTATTAAATCATTTTCTTATTGTACTTATTAAGGAAGGAGGATAATTCACATTAATATAATGCCATGAATACAAATTTCCAATTTAATTATAATTTTTTGATTTAATGGATCATGAAATTATTTAAATATACATTCTGAGTCAACACACCCAAGGGAAACAAGGCAAATCAAGACAATAATTATCTTTACAATAGGGTTACCACCCTAATGCTCACCAAGGAAGATTATCAAATAATACTATACAAAATCTACTCTTAAGGTATGTAAAACTAGAATACCTATAAATATACTTTCATCTCTAGGTGGCTAACATCTATGCAAACCAAGTTTAATGTTCAAGGATGAAGAAAAAATAATAATATCAATATCAAATTTAATTTATTTAATTAAAATTACATAATAATTTAATCCAAATAATAACTTACAAACCCACATAAATGATGATGCTAAGGAACCCATAACCTAGACCTACTCTCCCCACCATAACTTGGTCAACCCACATAATAATATGCTCCTTATAATTAGAGTCTTATGTAGTTCTCCTTGAAATTTTTATGGCCTCCTTCATAATATGTCATCATCAAAATAGTGTTTGTTGGAATCACAATCACTAAGAGACGGGGGGAGGAGAGGGGAGTTAATCAGTGTCCTTAATACTCTTTTAATTTCACTTCATCATTAATTTGTTATAATTCATCAATAAATATCAACCTAATGTACATAATCATGAATAATTTATCAATCAACCAAAGCAATGCATAAACAACCATAACACATCATATAAGTGGGAACCTCTCATGGGGGATAAAACCCACTAAAATAAAGATTGGACAAATATTCCTATAAATAAATGTAATATCCCCTTCAAACAGAGAATATAGAAACACAAAAACACTAAACCAAGAATATGACTTTGCAAGATAATTTCAAATAAGTAAATAAATCATAGTAAATCTCTTATCTGCTAATCAAATATCTTTCACTTATTCAGATAATTACAATTGAGTCTCTGTCATACAAATTCAATAATATGAAATACTCTGTCTTGAAACCCTGGCTTTTTGCAAATCTGGGACTGAAACCTGACTTCTGTCTCATCTCGACCTGCTGTGTTGAACACACAGTCACCAGTGTCAGTCGATATACTGCCGACGTCGGTCACTGGCGGTCCTACTCTACCAACGTTGGTCTTTAGTCGGCCGATGTCGGTCACTGGAAATCTCTGTCTGCCGAGGTCGGTGTCTGTGTGGATCTGTACGGACCTATACGATCTTCATACGGCCGCCAATTAAGCACAACCTGTCTATTTTCAACCTTGGATCTGAAGATATGTAGCTCTAATACAGAGGATATCTATCTGTATAACTTATTAAATCAAAACATTAAGAAATAAATACCTGGAATATCTGTAATAACTTATGTGTGAAGTTATCTCTCAACCCTGTATATTCTGTGATAACTTCTGGATGAAGCTATCTCTCAATTTGGCAATAGATCAGCTGATATTTCATAGCCTCTAAATTGCACACACTGAAGAGGGAACGTTCTCCAATGCAAATGGAATCTTGGAACCCTAGGCTCAGTCTTCACAGAAGAATTCTTCAGAAATCAAAATCAATAATCATATGCATAATCCATAATGGCCTCCATGAGAAACCCTTATACCCTCAAAAGATATGCTTGCCCTAATTAGGGTTTTCTTAAATTATAATTAGGGTTTCTAATTTAAAATTATACCAAATAATTAATATTTGATTAAATAAATCAAATATTAATATCTTCCTCAATACATGTCCAATCGAGCCCAAACGAAAGCCAACTAGAAAAATTCTGCTAAACGAAGCCACACCAATCTCCATCAAGACCCTCTAACCCTCCTATTAGCCTATGAGGGTCGCATAATAGGATAACCATGAACTCAGAACATGTCAACTGAAAAGGGGACATGACAATCCGCCCCTCCTGAAATTGCTTGCCCTCAAGCAATCGATGCATGATACACCCATCAATCCACCTGGATCCCAAATGTAGTCATGATCTGCCCTACTGTCAATCAATGCAAACTCCATGCCATGTCCATCCCTAGTACTAAGATAAGCACCCCAACATCCAATCCATAAATGAAAATCAGCAAGCAACTCAAGCAAACTCCGTACCTGAATAATATCTAAATCTGGATTGTGAAGGCTAGAAAGAGTCGTATCAACCTATGAACCGACTGTAACAGCAAGCTGAGTCCCTACCACGTGTGATAACTCCTGAACTGCACTCACATCAAGACCAAACTTGTCCTCATATCTCTCTTGTGTTGGTGCCAATGTGCACTCGTCATTACACTCTATCATGTCAGGTGGCGTAGGCATCTCCATCCGATGAAAAAACATATATCTGAAGCTGCTGCCCCGTATTGCCTTAAGAATGTGTGTCTTCCCATCAACATCAAAGAGAACCTCCATGTCCTTGAGACGAAGAGTAACTTCCTCAAATGAATGAAGCCACTTCATACCCAAGACTAAGTCTATATCACCCATGTCTACCACATAATAATCAGCCTTGAACTCATAGTTGTTCAAGCGCAATGGGAGGTCTCTAATCATACGCTCACACCTAAGAGTGTGACCATCAGCCACCTTAACTCTGATTCCCTCAAAATCTTCGGTAGTGAGTCCACGCTTCTCCACAAATCTAGCATCTATGAAATTATGTGTGGCTCATGTATCAAGAAGGGTGATAACCTTCTGCCCTGCCAAAACTCCATGGAGTCTGAATGACTCATCCGACTGAATGCTGGATAGGCATGCCTCCTGTATGTGAAGCTCTAATTCTGCCTCTACCTTAGGCCCTGAAGCCTCTACCTCTGCCCCCTCAGAACTATTCTACTGTTTAGAATCCTCTGAATCAGAATCCTCATAATATGCCCACATCACACGATTTGCCTTGCCCTTAGGCCTCAAAGGGCAATCATGATGGATATCATATGGACCTTTGTAGTAGAAGCAAAGCTTCTTCCTACGTAGATCATTAAGCACCTCATGATCCAAAGGTGGTGCTACTGGATTGGCCTTTGAGTCATTCTTTACACCTGATTTATCTATGTTAAAATCTGGTCTCTTTGTATCTGTGTTGGAGCACTTATGGTCTCTAGATGAAGTACCTTTGAAGTTAAATTTATGGGATGGGGCTGCCATCTCCATACTACGCACCTTCTTCATAGCTACCTATAATGAAGGAGGATCAAAGGCTTTGATCCAACCTCTCAATGGCTCTGTCAATCCCTCCATGAAGAGAACTACCAATCTACGCTCAGAAATATTGGGCACCATGACTGCCAATCTCTGAAACTCCCCAATGAAGGACTCCAAGTTACCTATTTGTCTCAACTGTGCTAGATCTTGAAAGTAAACCTTAGGATCCTTCCTGTCAAACCACTCAACCAATCTATCCACAAAGCCCTGGTACTCTATCACCTGGTTATGCTGAAGTGTTACCATACCATGGTACCACCAATCATGTGCTACTCCATCCAAGTGCAAAGTGGCATATTTGATGGCCTCTATCTCTGACATTGGTCTCAATGCCAAAAAGGTGTCAAGCTTATGAACCCAGGCTTGAGCTGTCATTTTGCCACTGCCGTCAAAAGTAGTCAAAGAAAGCTTACCAGTAACCTTCTTCAGCTCACTGAATTGAACTCTAGGCCTCCTGTCCTATCTAACTAATTTGTAGTGCTCTCTCCTCAGAGTAACAAAATGATCAAAGGACATCTTCTCCTAAACATGAGGATCTAATAAGTTTCATTCATCAATTTCAGCCATGAGGGTATCTGTAAATAGGAAATCCCCTGCCGTCTCTTCTGCTGGAGCTTCTGGTTTGTCCTGTATAAACGTAGGCCATGTAGGTCTATCGGCAGTCCTAGAATGGGTTTGTTGGGGTCTCTGATTAATAGTAGCACTCCTGTTATCTCCTTGTTCACCATTTTGTCTATCAGGTGCATTCATCCCCCTTATCATAGTCATAAGTGCCTGTAGTGTTTGATTCATCTGTTGCTAGTTTGTCATCATAGCACGGTGAAATTCTCTGGTGTCCTGGTCAGCATCATACCTATGGCCCCTAGGTGGGCTACCCTCACATCTATCACCCATGATAATCCACTGCTGATCTAACAACTAGGTACCTTCAAACAAGGCTCTACTGTGTGTGTTATACCTGTGCGGTCCCAACTCTTGTGGCTACATAAGATCTGTCAAACCCTCAGGATGGCAAGATTTAGCTCTGATACCACTGTAATATCCCCTTCAAATAGAGAATATAGAAACACAAAAACACTAAACCAAGAATATGACTTTGCAAGATAATTTCAAATAAGTAAATAAATCACAGTAAATCTCTTATCTGCTAATCAAATATCTTTCACTTATTCAGATAATTACAATTGAGTCTCTGTCATACAAATTCAATAATATGAAATACTCTATCTTGAAACCCTGGCTTTTTGCAAATTTGGGACTGAAACCTGACTTCTGTCTCATCTCGGCCTGCTATGTCGAACACACAGTCGCCGGCATCGGTCGATATACTGCTGACGTCGGTCACTGGCGGTCCTACTCTGCCAATGTCGGTCTTCAGTCGGCCGATGTCAGTCACTAGAAATCTCTATCTGCCGAGGTCAGTGTCTGTGTGGATCTATACGGACCTGTATGATCTTCGTACAGCTACCAATTAAGCACAACCTGTCTATTTTCAACCCTGGATCTAAAGATATGTAGCTCTAATACAGAGGATATCTATCTGTATAACTTATTAAATCAAAACATTAAGAAATAAATACCTGGAATATCTGTAATAACTTCTGTGTGAAGTTATCTCTCAGCCCTATATATTTTGTGATAACTTTTGGATGAAGCTATCTCTCAATTTGGCAATAAATCAGCTGATATTTCACAGCCTCTGAATTGCACACACTGAAGAGGGAATGTTCTCCAATGCAAATGGAATCTTGGAACCCTAGGCTCAGTCTTCACAGAAGAATTCTTCAGAAATCAAAATCAATAATCATATGCATAATCCATAATGGCCTCCATGAGAAACCCTTATACCCTCAAAAGATATGCTTGCCCTAATTAGGGTTTTCTTAAATTAGAATTAGGGTTTCTAATTTAAAATTAGACCAAATAATTAATATTTGATTAAATAAATCAAATATTAATATCTTCCTCAATACATGTCCAATCGAGCCCAAACGAAAGCCAACTAGAAAAATTCTGCTAAACGAAGCCACGCCAATCTCCATCAAGACCCTCTAACCCTCCTATTAGCCTACGAGGGTCGCATAATAGGATAACCATGAACTCAGAACATGTCAACTAAAAAGGGGACATGACAATAAATGAATCAATATTTAGCTAGACATTGACCAAAAAAGGAGCACCAACCCCTAATTCACTAAGCACTCACTTGGATTTATCAAGCACCAACTTGCTAGGAGGCACCAACCCAATTTTTGATTAGACACCCATTCAATCAACACTATGATGACTTAGCACCCAATCATCTACTAATTATTTTTCCATGTTTTCCTTTATTATTATCAACACTTTATGATGTTATTCTTATAATAAATCTTTCTTTTGATCTTTATGACATCAATGTCATACTTAATCTTCTATCTACTCTCTCTATACATTAGGTACCTCATCATGTCCTTATCAACATATTTAGACCTATAATACACCTCTACTCATATATATAAATCTCATATACTTATATTCTAATCCTCTCCTTATTAATTTCCTCTTAATCATAATTTTACCTCATGTCCTGCTCCTTGACACTTATGATCACATTTAAAACTACCTCTCACTCAAGTAAATATATCATTGCTCAATAAACCCTCTATCACCTTGATTAGTTCATATAGGAAATAATATTCATATGTATACCTCCTATTATATATTAATTACACCCATAATTTTTTCAACATAACCTCATCCTACACTTATTTTTTCTCTTTTATTCACTTGTACACACACTTCTCTTACACACACAAATAGGCCTAAAACTACCTTGTACTTATACTAGTCTCTTGCTCTCATACACCTTGGTAACACATAAATTTTAAAACTTATATTACCATTTAAATAGGCCATTAAATTTTTTAAAACATTAATAAATCAATATATTATGTTGGCCATAACTTAATATAATAAACTCTCATTTATGCCTTAAGGAAACCTAATCCTATTAGGCCTTCATTAGAGAACGTTACACTTTATATTTATTGAAACACTTATAAACTCAAAAAAAAATCAATATAAATTCATATATTACTCAAATATGACTTATAAAACTTAAATTTATGTCCATAACACCTTTTAGGTTCAACCACTATTTGAACTCTTTCTTAAAACACTGTTCACACTAGGCCTATGCATACCCATCAAATTTGTCTTGAATAATTGAAACATAAGCACAATTTTGACAAAAAAAACGTGGAAAAAAATCAAATATAAATAAACATAATTACCTAAAGGTCATAAAAAAATTTATTATATGCTTCAAAACATGGTATACAGGTTCAAACTCTTCTCTGCAAGTAGCCCACTCAAAACTTCCAACTAGCCTCAAAACATAGTTATGGAAACATGAAATTATAACACCTAAAGGAACACAATAAAAGAATATAAATGTATGAAAATTATATTAAAAAAAAATAATAACAATATAAAACAAACATATTATAATATATAATGGAAACTATTGGTCTTACAGACCAATCTATTGACCTTCTTTCGCACAGTCCTTACTCAGCCAGACAAGCCATTTTGGCTTCAATGTTATAACCTCTTACATTGACTTAAAAGATTAAAAAAATAATGGATAGATAAATAATTTCCTATAAAACATAATTATTTTAATTAGATACATAAAATCATGGTATTGAGTCTCAAGCTCATCTCTATGAGTTGCTTACCTAGAACTGCCATTTTGCCTTAAAGACCAGTCATTATGACTTGAATTCTAACACCTATGTAGACACATTAAAAAGATATTTATTCATTAATATTATCCTTATAAATATTCATAACATCTAAAAACATAAAAATAATAAGGTTTAATGAAAAATATTATATATATAGACCTCTTTGTACATAGACCTCACTGAACAAGACAAGTCAATTTTGAGAGCAAAATTTTTCTATATACAAGGATATCCAAAAATTATTTTCATAATTAAAATTTATTACTAGTATTTTAAAAAATCTCAATTAATTTGGATTCAACCCTAATCTATGACAACACATCCCTAATCAACTTCTCACTTCTACCTGGTTTTCTCACTATTTGCACTATTAGACCTTTTAGCAATAGGTCAACTTGTATGACTATTTTAGCATAATTGAAGGATATAAAATGATTATAAACCACCATGGACACAAAATAAAATTATATTTTTTTTTCCTCCAATTATTTTCATATTTTGACTTGGTCAACTTTGTTTTCTACACCAAATTTCTAAGAAATAAGGTCTTTCCTATAGGGTCCACTCACTCTCTTGACAAACCAATCATAGTTGGAGCTACCTGAGATATTTTAATTCAACCTCCAATTAATTTTCTATATATTTGAGACCATTATGGGTTATTTTTAATAATATCTTCATATTGGGTCATTGTTAGGGTTCTTTTACGGTTTAAACCATCTTCTAGTCTTAACGATCATTCATAAAGCTTAGTCCTTCATTCCAAAATCCAATGATTCAAAATTTAAGATAGGAAAATTACCCATATACCATGAATATATTAGGTCATCATGTATACTTTTCACATTCCAAAAAACACTTGAAAAACCTTATCGAGTAGATTACTCTACATTTTGTGAACTCAAAAGGCCTTAAAACACTTTTTCAAACCTTTTCTTGAAAACCATGACCTAAAATTTAATTATTAAAACACTTTGAATATTTTTTTAAATTCTCAACTACTCACTCATGCCTTGGAAAATGATCTTGATACCCCATTAGGCCATGATTTCTCTTTTTACTCTCTAGTCTTAACCTGTAAGTCATATTAGGCCTTGAAAATGACCTTAAAACATATTTCCATGTGATTTCAACCTCACTTACATGCTAAAAAACATATCACATTCTCAAAAAAATTCAAAAATCCTTCATTTTCCTTGAAAATACCTCATGACACCTCATTAGGTCAGGCAAGGTCTAGAACTAGTCTAGTTACAAATTTGGGCTTAAGGCCTTACCCTTGTAGACTTACCTTTACATTCTCTTAATTACTCCATCACCTCATATACCTACTCAATTAACCTCATATAGCCTCTTATTTTGAGCTTTAATATAAAATATTCATATCTCAATGGATCATCTTCAGAGTTGCTTACATAGATCTTCAAAGCTTGACTAAGGATCTTCATAGCTCACTATATTATATGTCAAGTCTTCAAAAATATTTCCAAAAAGATGTTGCCAAAATTGTTTATTAATTCTCAAGCCTTCAAATTCTCTCTTAGTAGAGAGACATTAGGTTTCCTATCTTCCTTTTCATATTAGGAATACAATCTCATACCCCACACACCATGCATACTGGCATCAACCTTGACATTAATGATAATACTTCTCAATAGGATTTGCCTTATAATCCAACAAAATATATACAAAACCACTTAGGAAAGCTTTTATAAGCTTTAGTTTTCTACTCAATATGAAACAACACACCAAAATGACACTTATTGAAAATACATTACTATCCAAAGGTCCATGTGCTTACTCAAACCACTCTCATGTAATAACATACATGAAAGTACATAATGGCAAGGAACCTATGTTTCATTGATCCAATGAGATCAAAGTCTTAGAAATATTTGGCTTGCATTCCTTGGAAAATATTCATATACTTATTCATTCTCTAATAGTGACCAAGGTTATATCAAGATTAATTATAATATAATAAAAGAGGTTCACTACCCAACAAAAAATATACATTTGGGCATAATCCAATAATATAAACTAGAAGGATATGATATACATGAGGATGAACACTTTATAATTCAAACTAAGGCAAGTGTTATAGGGGATATTTTTTAAGGCATGTGTCTCAAAAAAACATGAAGTTATTCATTAATGTCATACTAAGGAGGCATCCTAGGGGTCAATTTTTTACGCATGTGCCCATTCCCTAAGCTAATTTCCTATCTATGATGATTTCTTCACATGTAGAATCAAGGTTGTATGCAGTTCACTTGTACCCAAATGAGTGTTAGTTCAAGCATAAAGGCATCTGATCTTCACCAAATATTCACCAAACTAAACTAACATAGATACCCCTTGCGAGTAACAATGTAGGCACTAGTTGGCCCAAGCTCATCTAGGCACAACCAAGAAATTACAAGGACAATCTAATAAAAGTGAAGTACATGCATTTATACTTATCAATCTGAACATGAAAATGAGTCTTACTTCAAAATTACACTTGAGTTAAAATATTATAAGGACCATTTTTATCCTAACAAGGTGTGACTAGGGCCTCAAATGTTTGAAAGTGTTTATGGTTTAAAACCTGACCTAAGGTCATTAAAAAATTAAGCTAATATAATTCATGATAACCACTAAACTTATTAATAAATAAAAAATATGAACTTAAAAAAAAAAATCATAGCCAATGATGCTTCAAAGTAATACATGACACACCAACTCTAGGGTGGATAAATTGAGTACAAAAACACCCTTGTTTTAATTTATAATAAGATAGACTATTTTTTCTAGCTATACTAACCTATTTTATAAGCTATTATTATTGTATTTAAGGCATCGAAATATTTTTATTATGAATAAAGCTATAATTTTTCACCATTCCAAATTGAATTTATCTAATTAAAATTATCTTACAAAAATTATATGTAAATAAGCTTTTAAATAACCATGCTAAAAATAGAAGATCTTGCAATAAAATTTATTTTATTATAATATTAATAATTTTGAGCTATAATAAATTGGTTTAAAACTTTATTTTTGAGAAGATTCATTCTTTGATATTTTATTTACATCAATTCCAAATCAAATTTGTAAATAAGATGGAGATAAAGGAATTTTTCCCTTGCAATTGTCTCCTAAAATTGGTCCAAAATGATGATTCTTGATGGGAGTTTAAAAAATTGATTTACTAATTTCATTTCTCAAGTCATAAAATAATTATGTCCAAGTCTCATATTTTGTCAATTTTAAATTTAAGTATTTATTTTATGTTAGATTTGAATTGACTTTGGAGGCAAGAAAAATTAATTGAAGTTTGCTCTTGCAAACACCATCCAAGAATGGTCAAAATGGATAGTTTTTTATAACATTAAAATTTGTCTAAATATTATTAGTATATTCCATAATCTAATAAAATTAGTTTCAAGTCTTATTTTTGGTAAATTTA